>JAJTUV010002665.1:0-115308 GCA_021653895.1 Mastomys natalensis | reverse complement strand
GACCTTAAACTCAAAATGCTCCTCCTGGCCAACTGAGTGCTGGGATTATAGGCTTGGGCCATCATGCCTACGTTTATTTACTTCAGTTTTATTCTTAAATAGTTTGAGAGAAGGGAGGATTTTAATTTTGTTTATTTGTAGAATTATTTATCTATCTACGAATCTCTAATCGCCACTAAAGCACAGACATATTGGAGGGAGATTACACCAAACTGAACCATCTATCATTTCCCTATCCAACATAAAATTTTAGCAAGAGAAGAAGTAAAACTAGGGTAACAGTGGAGGGAGGGATGTGGGCAGGCCTGAGGTCTCTACCAGAAGGAAAAGGAGGACAGCCTGTAAAATTGATGAACAAGAACTTTCCTTATGTTCTAGAACTCCAGTGCCTTGAAGATTTTCTCCATCTGAGTTGTAGGTTGAAAACAGCCATAGGCTCTTTCGAATTCCATTTCCTGGAATTGGGTGTGATTCCAAAGGCAATCATGTTGTGCCAAGGGCTGGGAATGATGGGTGCAGCTGTGGCAGGCAGGTACACAGGGCACGCACACCAATGCAGGCTCCACCTGAAAGCTGGGAGTTGGGTGACACCCTGGCTCCATGTACCATACTCAGTCTTGCACATGCCTAGCCTACTAGCCAGAACTAGTCACAGGTTCCTCTACTTCCGCAGTCACCAGAACCTAGCCAGGGTTCCCACCTCCTCCGCCACCACACCTGCCTCTTTCGCAGTGGCAAAACCTATTACAGAATTTCCAGTACCCTTGTGCCCCGTGTCCAGCATTTCTCTCTAGTGTAATCCCAGGATGGTCTGTCTGTTTCTGGACTTCAGCAACACGGATTCTGCCAAGGTCGTTGCTGTTTCACCCTTGATCTATGGGCTCTCTCCAGGACGGGGCTGCTGCAATTCACAAGTGTTGGACAGATTACAAATGGCTTTGCTTTGAGCCATCACACCTTCTGCAAGGTAATGTTTGCAGAGTGGCCAGGTTGACAGGGCTGGCCACTGTAAAGGGACGGAAATTAGTAAACATCTACAGCATTCTACTACACTAAAAAAGATAGACTGGTTTTATAATGCATAAGTTAAGGGTGCACGGCATGATGGTACATTTCCTATAAATTCTAATACTCAAGAGGCAGAAACTGGAAGATAATGAGTTCAAGGTCAGCCTGAGCCATAAACAGAGATCCTGTCTTAAACAAACAAAATAACACACACACATACACACACACACACACATGCACACACATGCATACACACCAGAATGAAACTGCAATAAATGAGATTAATCTACTATTTAGCATTACTTGGCAACTACATTCAGAGAAAAATGTTGCATTTTTATACAAGAATATCCTTTGCCTTGTGAACCCAGTAAGGAATCACTCTGTTTTCATTCCTTCTATCCTTCCTTCATCCCTTTCTTCTTTCCCTTCTTTCATTTTTCTTTTTTTTTTTTTTTCTCAAATTCACTATTGACTTTGTCATGTATGTTCCCACAGACATTAACAAAATTGTACGTTTACTTCCCGTGGTGAGACTTAGCATCCAAAATGACACACGTGACTAACACATAATTCTAAATGTTTATTTAGGTGTGGAATAAATGTTGTTGAATAATTTCAGTTGTGATCTGAACAAGTTTATTTTAGACGTTGCTTCTAGATCAAGAGTTTACAAACTCTTTCTAGTGGTCTCGATGACTATGACAGTGATGTTTGTGTGAAGTGAGCAGAAACGTCAGTCTGTGAATGCCGTAGCCTCGAAGCCAAAGTCTGCAGTAGCAGACACTCAGCTCCATCTGGGTTCTCCTGTGCACACGGGAGTGTTTACCACTGTGAGTTTCCGAAGACAGACAACAACACATTTAATTATATTTTGAATGAGCTGTTGTCTTTTATGAATCAAGGCCATCCTCAGAACTAGAGTAGATGCAGAGACCCTCTGATTTCAGTGTGGGCAGACAGTATGTATGGACAGGAAAGAGAGTATACATTGAGGGAGGTCTAGAAAATAGACGTGGTTTGAGGAGCCACCCACTTGTGATTGACTGGAGCTCAGCTGCTGTAACTGGCTGAGACTTACTTAGGACAGCTTCAGTTTCTGCGTAGAACAAGTTAGGTGCAGGTCATCACATTATAACCAGTGGATGATGGTGTCTTTAGGAGAAACTTTGTCCTAAGTGTGTTGTAATCATGGGGTAGATATGTCCTTCACATAGGTTGCTCTCAATTCACTCCATAAACAAGTTCTTTGTTAAAAAAGAAAGAAAGAAAGCCGCATGGTGGTGGCGCACGCCTATAATCCCAGCACTTGGGAGGCAGAGGCAGTCGGATTTCTGAGTTCGAGGCCAGCCTGGTCTACAGAGTGAGTTCCAGGACAGCCAGGGCTACACAGAGAAACCCTGTCTCGAAAAACCAAAAAAAAAAGAAAGAAAGAAAGAAAAGGAAGCACACACACACACACACACACACACACACACCTGCAAAGAGATACACAACATAGACACATACAGACTTACACATGGATACACAACACACACATATAGGCACACAAAAAGACTCACACACACAGATACACACAAACAGACACATATACACAAAGACATACAGACGCATACCTACACACAGACATACACACAGAGACACATACATAGAGACACAGACAAACAAATACACACAGATACACACAGAGAGACATACACACACAAACACACAGACATAGAGACACATACACAGAGACACATAAACACATATACACAGAGAGACACACAGATACACACAGAGAGACACATAGACAAACATATACACACAGAGACACATAGACAGATACATACACACATACAGACACAGAGACACATAGACAAACATATACAGAGACACATAGACAGACACAGACACAGAAATTCATACACACAAACACACACACACACACACACACACACACACACACACACACACACACACACCAGTCTTATGCCTGGGCTTTCTTCAGTCTTGTAGCCAATATTTCCAGTCCATAAGCATGACCTCCTTAGGAGGACATCTCCCGACTAAGTCATCTTATCCTTACCCTCCCTTTAGAGACTTTAGTAGGTGAAAGAGAAAGCAATAGACCATGAGAGAGGCGAGCATTGATTTAGAGGGACAGTGAAGTGATGTTTCTGTAGACCGAATGACAGTAAACCTTTCTTGCTATGTATTTCCGTTATTCCCATAAATAAGTCCCACAATGTAAACCCAATGCAGAAATGGTTTAGGTCTATGTTAGTGCACTGGAGAGTTTTATGTCAACTTAACACAAGCAAGCTACAATCATTTCAGAAGAGGAAATTTTAACTGAGAGCTTCTCCCTGCTCCCCCCAACACACACCAGGTTGTCCTGTGGGCAAGACTGTGGTGTATTTCCTTGATTGATGATTGATGTTGGGGGCCAAGCTCACTGTAGGTGGTATCATCCCTGGGCTGGTACTTCTGAGTGCTTGAAGATACCAGGCTGAGCAAGCCATAGGAGCAAGACAGTTAAGAGGCCCTCTTTTATGGTCTGTGCATTGGCTCCTGCCTTCAGGATCCAGCCCTGTTCAAGATCCTGTCCTCAGTTTCCTTGGTGGCAGACTGACACAGAAAGGTAAGATGAAATAAACCCTGTCCTTCCCAAGTTGCTTTTGGTCATGGCCTTTTATTAAAGCAATAGATACCCTAACCAAGACAGCTATTATCTTAGAACTTGGCTGTTTGCCAAGTAGAAGACAAAATAAAGCCCCAGACTATCAAAAAAAAAAAAAATACATGAAGAGACAAAAACAGTGTATTTATCTGACAATTATGTAGTTTTCAAAGTTTGGATTTCAAAATATTGCCAAGCTCACAGTTCTTCACCACTGAGGTCTGATGACAACTCCTTGCTTAGATAGGCTGCCTGAAGCAGGGATGTCATCCTAAGTCACACAGAAAGCTGACTCCAGCCAAGCCTCACCAAGTCTGAACATGTGAAAATGGCAATGCACAAGCAGTCCAAACTGAGGGGAAGGGAGCAGAGGGACAGCTCATCACCATTGGACAAACCCATCCTGGGAACTCAGATAAGGACTTAGCTTCATAAATACTACAAATCCGTTTTCCATTTTCCTCAAAGTTCTGGCAGAGATTCAAAGCCAGCTTGTGGAGCAGACAAGGGGGCCTGTTTTGAGCCAAAATCTAACTGCAGAGTCTCTCCAGGCGGTATTAACAATAAGTCTTTTCTCTCAGAGTAGCTACAGATTCCCACACAACCTCTTGCCAGTAAAGCCAGCTTCAAGACACTGCTGTTAAGCTGGTGACATAAAACCCAACATTTCCTGAATGTTCTTTGTGTGTGTGTGTTGTATATGTGCACATGTGTGTACGGATACATGCATGCATGAAGAGACCAGAGGTTGATGTCAGCTATCTCTACATCCCTTGCCCTCCACAACAATCCAGGATTTCTCACTTAACTTGAAGCTCACCAATTTGGCTAGACTAGCTGGCCAGGAAGCCCTGGGGGTCCTGCTATCTCTGTCTCCCCAGATCTGGAATTACAGGCACACATGGCCAGATTTGAGTTGGGTTCTAGGAATCCAAATTCAGTTCTTCATGGGTGTGAAGCAAAGTGGCTAGCCCTTTGTTGACTGAGCCATCTCTCTGACCTAAATGCATTCACTATTATGGTAGGCATTTTGTGAGCCTTTCAATAACCTTAAAAGATGAGAGAACTACCAGATTCATTTGTAGACAGAGTAAGTGAGACTCATGGGGGTTACATACCTTGTATCCAAAGATCTGCAGTTAAGTAGCATAGCTCTAGAGTCCATGTTCGTAATTACTACAGTGATCACATGAGCACAGGATTACCTTCCTCTGTGAGTGTTTATATCATACACAGATAAGGTGAGGTTATTCATGTACCGAATAATTGTCACTGTTAGACTAAATGTGACATTAAGCTATAGAAGAGAGAACACCCATCATAACAGCTTCAAATGCTTTTCCATCATCATTGAAATATGAATGTTGGAATTCAAGAGGAAACCAAATGAAACGGCCACTAAACTTTTGTTTCGAGAACAGAAAAATCCCACCAAAGGGTAGGTTTCAAGGGATTAAAAATCAGAATTTCTATAAACTAGAAAACGGGTATGTGGCAAAGATGTTATTCATCTCATTTTTCTAGTGAGCGAGCTAGAAGGATGTTAATATGAGTCTAAAGGGCACTTGGAAAGCTGCATGAGAGATTCAATAAATTCTTGAGTTAGATATAAAGCTAGTTAATCTCCAATTTAATTTAAACTGTAACCTTTAGGGCCCTCTCTTCTCAGAGAAAAATTGTTAGTATTTCTATTGGACAGAAATTTATCAGCTGATCTCTTTCTCTGCAAAGATATTAATCAGAGCAGTAAACATAGTCCAGCCTAACATTGCTATGAAAAAAAATAAAAGCATATAAGTCATGGGAGAGAGGTGTCCCTGGTGACAACAGCGACCAGTTGGGAGCAACCAGGGTTCTACCCATAAGTCCTCCACCTCTTGTACAAAATTCCAATTGCCTATGATCACCATGGCAGCAAGGAACATGGCGCAGCTCAGTAGAATCATTTTTAGAGGACAGGCTTTCTCCTGATTGGTCCTTGCTCCTTTCACCTAATTTGCTTACTGGCTCCAGCCGATCAGGTCTGCCTGGCTCAGTATAAACCCTCAGGCACAGCTTTTCTATCTGTTCAGCTTTGGGTGGTGTCTGGCGTGGGTGGATTTCTGATCTTCGGGCATAGGCTCTTTAGCGGGAGTCACTTCCGTTCAGCAACGCAACTCCTCTCTGTGAGCATCCTGCTGCCACCTCCTCTTCTTTCTCATTCCAGTGGCCACTCCCATGTGAGTGACTTCCTTCACAGCCAGGCAAGACAAGAAACAGTTCTATTACAGACAACAAGAAAAACATTCCTTCTATTTTTTTTTTTAAATCCATTTTCAAGTTCAGATAATTTTTCCTGACCATTTCTATTAGCAAGCTCAGAGGTTCAAACTCACACGAAAGTTTGTTACGTCGCCAAGGCAACCAGGCTCTGTAATGATCTGAAGAATGGGAAGGGAGTAAGATAAGTATGAGAAAGAGGAGGGAGGGAGGGAGAGGGAGGGAGGGAGGGGAGGGGGAAGGGAGAGAGAGAAGGGGGAAGGGAGAGAGAGAGAGGGAGGAGGGAGGGAGGGGGAGGGAAGGGACAAGAAGGGGAGGGAGGGATTGAGATTTGAGGAGAATAGTGGGAAAAGCAAAGTAAGAAAAATCTCAATTCTTCATTATTACTTTAGCATAAATTCTATTAGGATAACCAGGCCCATTTATAGACAAGGTAATCCACTTGAAAATGAGAGAGGTCAGACTGGAGGGTCAAAGTGTCTCCATCCCTTTGCCACTCGGCTCCCATTATATGTCGTTCCATCTGCTGACCAAATTGATGTCTATTTGGACACATTTGAAGACTATAAAATGAAAAATAGGTGCATTACTCATGACAATAATACTTCAGAGCCGTTTTCCTTGACCTACTCCTCAGTTCTATTTGTATTGCAAGTTAGGAAGAAATCTGAGGCTCTTCAATAATTAAATATTTGCTGAATCTAAGGGCTGAACAGACACCCCCGATGTGCTGGTACTCTGCTATGCTTAACTTCCATGAACATTCCAAGAGATCTTTGAGGTTGGACTTTGAAGAAGTCAATTGCATATTTCTGTGCTTAGGATGACAGCTTCTCTATACTGGCCTGGTTTTTATCCAATTTGGCAGACCAATACAGCAGTGTCCCTCCCTCCCTCCCTCCCTCCCTCCCTCCCTCCCTCCCTCCCTCCCTCCCTCCCTCCCTCTTCCTTCCTTCTTTCTTCCTTCCTTCCCTCTTCCTTTCTTTTTCAAAATTCCTTTCAAGTGAATGAAATTTCAGCTCTTCCTTAGCAATAAAGCAAAAGTACAGCATCCTACAATGGGAAATAATAGGATTAAGCTCCACATGACCATGGCTAAACTGCAGGCTTGTTTAGCTTATTCTGGAATACTAGCACACTGAGTCAGCTTACTGCATATTTGAGCCTTGCCATCTCCCAATTCTAGACACTTGGAAACTGAGCTTGGAAAAGAACAATTCACCAGCTCCGTTGTACTTAAACTTTCAACTGGAAATACAAGTTAATGGTGCTCAGTTCTCTAAGATTTCAGGGTGATTTTATGTTTCTATACAGAGGTATTTGGGAAAATTTTACAATAGACATTTATCATTCTATATTTGTTGATGTTGTTGTTGTTTTGGTATTTCTTTTGTTTTTTACTTTCTGAGACAGGGTTTCTCTGTGTAGCCCTGGCTATCCTGGAACTCACTTTGTAGATCAGGTTGGCCTTGAACTCAGAGATCCACCTGCCTTTGCTTCTCAAGTGCTAGGATTAAAAGCATGTATCATCATGCCCAGACTTTAGCATTCTTAAAAGGAGTAATGATTTAACATGGTCATGTCTTTTATTTAGTATTTACCAACTTTCCTTTGTTTCATATATGGACCAACCTGCCCCAAAACTTATGATTCTCCTGGGTCTTTCAGACAGCTGCTAGAATTACAAATGTGTACCGTAAGGACAAGTTTTTGTCTTAATCATTAGCGTTTCAATATGGAAAAATGAAAGCATGCGGAGTTGGAGTAAAACACCACGTGCTCCTCTCCAACACCTCCTCCCCACTGCTCTCTTTATTTGGTATGACATTGTTAATAGATCTAGAACTCCTCAGGAGCTGAAGACATAGCTCAGTGCCAGAACGTTTGCTCAGTGCACAGTCAGCTCTGACTACAGAACCCTAGCATAGAAAAGGAGGAGGGGGAGTGGGGGAGAAGAAAGAGGAGGAGGAACAGGAAAAGAATTCTTCAAAAATAAAACCATTATTACAAACTCTCCCCCAACTAGCAATAATTCCTCAATATTTTCCTTTGGCTCTTTAGGTATATCATTGGGCACTGTTGCTTATGCCTTGAGTTCACTGCAATCTCACCCAGTGGTATTCCATTCGCTCAGTTCGTTGTGCTGTCTGTAATGGTCAGTGGAAGAAAAATACCTCTCATTACCTATATAGTTACTGCATGATACCAAAGAGATGCTAAATTCCTTCTTCATATGGCCACTTTGTAAAATAGTAATCTGATTCAAGATAGAGAAGAGTGTGTGGTTTTGATATCATCATTGTACTGGCTGGTTTTGAGTGTCAACTTGACACAAGCTGGAGTTATCACAGAGAAAGGAGCTTCAGTTGAAAAAATGCCTCCATGAGATCCAGCTGTAAGGCATTTTCTGAGTTAGCAATCAAGGGGTGGGGGGAGGGCCCAGCCCATTGTGGGTGATGCCATCCCTGGGCTGGTAATCTTGGGTTCTATAAGAAAGTAATCTGAACAAGTCAGGGCAATCAAGCCAGTAAGTAACATCCCTCCATGCCCTTTGCATCAGCTCCTGCTTCCTGACCTGCTTGAGTTCCAGTCCTAACTTCCTTTGGTGATGAACAGCAATGTGGAAGTGTAAGCTGAATAAATCCTTTCCTCCCCAACTTGCTTCTTGGTCATGATGTTTGTGCAGGAATAGAAACCCTAAGACAATCATACCCTAAGGGACTTAAATACATTAGAAATTTTTTGGTTTATCGAAGTCATTCATTTTATTGCTCAGTGGTTTCAGCTTTGGCAAGTGTTGGCTTCCCACCTTCAGTGAGCATCGCATCTTGGAATCTCTCAATTTTGGCATGCTTGTGTTCTTATGAGGTTCATTTCAGTACAAGTGTTTTTTAAAGCCCCCAGAAGCCTCTTTCCATGAGTAGTTGTACTGGCTGGTTTTGAGTCAACTGTACACAAGCTGGAGTTATCACAGAGAAAGGAGCTTCAGTTGAAAAAATGCCTCCATGAGATCCAACTGTAAGGCATTTTCTCAATGAGTGATCAAGGGGGAAGAAAGGCCCCTTGTGAGTGGTACCATTCCTTGGCTGGTAGTCCTGGGTTCTATAAGAAAGCAAGCTGAGCAAGCCAGGGGAAGCAAGCCAGTAAGTAACATCCCTCCATGGCCTCTGCATCAGCTCCTGCTTCCTGACCTGCTTGAGTTCCAGTCCTGACTTCCTTTGGTGATCAACAGAAATGTGGAAGTGTAAACTGAATAAACCCTTTCCTCCCCAATTTGCTTTTTGGTCATGATGTTTGTGCAGGAATAGAAACCCTGACTGAGACAATAGTCTTGGAGATGAATGAACTGTTGTACACATAGGTTGCTTGACAAGGCCACAACAGAGCTGTGTGGTCCATTTAAGAGCTAACAGGATTAGAATGTGCTTTCTCTCCATAGAATCCATGAGATTCCCATGGATCAGCTGAAGTCAAGCAAAGATGGCGATGACCTTTTTGAGGTATATGAACCAGCCATTCTAAGGTGAGGCCAAGAAGACA
The DNA here is from genome assembly GCA_021653895.1 of Mastomys natalensis. Classification (NCBI taxonomy): domain Eukaryota; kingdom Metazoa; phylum Chordata; class Mammalia; order Rodentia; family Muridae; genus Mastomys; species Mastomys natalensis. The sequence continues at coordinate 105,839 of JAJTUV010002665.1, read as the reverse complement.
GGTGAAGGCAAATGCTCCTGCTGGACTATTGAGGGTCCCAGGCAGGTAGCTGGTTTCAACGACCATTGCTTGCTGTGCCTCTCTTCTTCATACTGCATTCCTCCTTAAGGACAACCTTACCTCCACTCCTTCGGAGACTTCTATAGTCTGCTAACCCCACGTCTAACCCCTGAACACTGGAAGATGAAATAAATTATGAACAACACCCACATGTCATTGGCTGGATCTCCAGACACAGGAGCAATCTCAAGCCTATCAGAGATCCTGACAATGATGCCTCTCCTCCTTGATTTCCTTGTTGCATGAGAAATCAATGTGCCTTTGTTCTGAATAGCTGAAAAAGCAAAGTCTGCAGAATGCCAAGTAATGTTTGGGCTGGCCCTGGTTTAGAGCAGAGGAGAAGCCAGGAAAGAGAGCCTTGGGGCTTCTGGTGTTCAGTCCTGCTCAGTAGCTCAGAGAAAAACGGGACAAAAACCATAGCTAGGAATAAATGCAGATGGGTTGTGACCTCTTTTGTGTTTCTCAAAAAGCTCATCCTGGTTGCAGATGGACACATTCACAAGCTTCATCATCTGGCACACTTGAAAGCATCTGGCTGGCAGCATTGAGGGCTACATTAGAGTACATGCTCACTGAAGAACCTCCAGTGGCAGAGGACAGTGAGACATCACTGAGCCTTGATCCCTACAGGGAGGGGGCATGGCACTGCAGCCATCACAGAGGATCTGAATTGATTGGCTTGGGAAGGTTCTGTGATAGGCTCAGGATTGCTACTGTAGATGGGGATCCAGCCAATGACACCAGCTACTCCATCTTGTTATAGAATTATCTCTATCAATACTGATAATGATACTAATCATAGTGTGATTTATTGCTTATCACATATTACATGTACTATAATACAACACAATTATTTATGATATGTATAAGTATATATGTAAAATATGTAATAAGTAATAAATACATATTCCTCTAAGGAAAAGATCGACATACTGTACAGTGGAAGAAATGGAGGCACAGAGAAATTAAGCAAGTTTCTCAATGGTGCACATACTCTGTCACATTACTTCTCTTTTCCTTCTTTCGTGTCCCTCAGCTGTCAGAGAGTGGAAGATTGTTGTAGGATCTTCTTCTATTTTACAAACAAGAGGACATGGTAGCATCTAGAATAGGATACGATCTGAAGATTCCTGTGGCTTTACTGTAAGTTCTCTAAAGTATCTGACTATGAGTATTTTTTTTATTGACTATTCAGTGCAAGCCAACCTCTCATGCTAGATCAGAAGAGAACAGCATGCTGAGTGAGTGAGCACAGGCCAGTGCACTGTGGGCCCTGTTGCCAGCATTGAATCTCCTCCCCTCCTCAGGCAAGGACCTCCTGAGTCAAGGTTCTCAAAGAAGCCAAAAAAATGTTAGTCAAAGGGTTACATTTCCCAGAACAAGATCAAGTAAACATTTAATCAATGAACACATATTTCAAGGGGGTGGCATCCTCTTAATTGGGGAATTAGCATTATTTCAGTTAAGGAAAATATCAAGAGATTAGCAGAACTTCAAAAGCTAAAGAGAAACCTCAACAATCACTTCCAGGGAGCCCCATGTTTCTGAGATCTAAGTTGGTTTAACTGGAGCAGAGTTCATTTTCTGGGCATAAGACACCCTTGGGAAACCACACAGAAACCCAGTGCCAGCAGAGAGGAGATCGTTGGCTTTGGAAAGAAAGCATTCAGCAAAATACAGGATTGAACATAAAAATACATTTTAATTACCCTGGGCTTTCTCATGCCTATGGTACTTGTGACACATGTGGGTCTCCCTGCAAATTGACACATCGCATGCTTTATTGGCCTTTTAAAAGAGAGTTAACTTGGTTTATCCTTTTAAACTTTTATTGTTGATGGGCACATTCCATGACGTGTATAGAAGTCAGATTTTGGAAACTCACTTCACTCCTTCCATTGTGGGTTCTGGAGACCAAGCTCGGGTGTCAGACATCTATAGCAAGTACACTTACCTTCTGTATCATTTTATTGGCACCCCCCATCCCATTTGTAGCTTACGTCTTGTGGTAGTTTGAATGAGAACTGTCCCCCACACTCCCAGGCATCTAAATATTTAGTCCTCAATTTGTGGGATGTTTAGGAGGTGTGGCCTTGTTGCAGGTACCTCTCTCCCACCGATTCTAGTTCACTAATACTGCTTCATGGTTGTAATTAAGACATGAGCTCTCAGCTTCCTGTTTCTGTTGTCGTTCCTGTTGCTTGTTGCCAAGTCTCTACCGTCATGGACTCTTCTCTCTCTGGAACCAGAAGCCAATATAAGCTCTTTCTTCTCTAAGTTTCCATGGTCATGGAATTTTATCACAGCAGCAAAGAAGTTGTAAACACACATCGTCTCCCAGGGACATATGTTTTAATATTGTGGGTCATAGATACTGAACCAGTGGCTCCAGTTCGTTCCAGTTGGCCTAGAGGACAGTGAAAAGAATTTCGAGCCTTTCACTTTGTTCATTTGTTTCTCTCATACACTGATTTGCAGCCCTTGTATAAGGACTTCCATTTTCTACCCCACTTCCCTGTCCCACTGGGGAAGGAAAAGAAAGAGACAGAGATGGAAGAGACACAGAGAACTAGTAGACGCTAGCAGGCTAGAAGGAGATAGGAGAGTTCTGAGTTCAGGGCTGATGGTGCTCAGGTGTCTGACAAAGCCAAGGTGTTGGATAAAGATGCCACTCATAGAGGCGGAGTAATCCTCAGGGGACAGTTTTCAGGAAGAATAATGTGAGAGCAATTTTGCTCATTGTGTGCGTACACATGTGGGGCCAACATCGAATGTCTTCAATTACTCTCTACTTCTGTATGTATGTGTGGATTGTGTCTATGTGTTCATGTGTGTGTACATATATGTTACATGTGAAGGCCAGAGGTTGATGCCAGATGTCTACCTCAATTGTTCCCTACTGTATGTATGTATGTATGTATGTATGTATGTATGTATGTAAATTTCTTTGTGTGTATGTTTGTATGTATGTATGTATATTTGAATGTATGTGTGTATGTATGTATATTTGAATGTATGTGTGTGTGTGTGTGTGTGTGTGTGTATGTATGTATTTAGACTGGGTTTTTCACTCAACCCAGAGTTCACTCATTCAGCAGCAAGCCCCAGGGCTGCTGTCATCTTGACCTCCCCAGTGCTGGGATTATCAGTTTGTGTTGCTATGCATGGCTTTTTTAGATGGCTGCTAGGGATCAAACTTAGGTCCTCGTGCTTATGTGCAAGAACTTTACCAACTGAGCCATCTCACTATGCTCTCCATATACCCTTTTCAAAGTTAGAAAATTTTCTGAGATCTGGCAGTTACCAGTCAGTGTAGAAAGCAGAGGAGGGAGGTCGGAGACTGGGATAGGTTCTGACACTGTCCCCATACAGTTTTTTGTGCTGACTGAAAATCAAAAGGTTTGGACCCATAAATTCATGCTCAGAATAACAGCGTGGAGACCGCCGATTACGAATGAGTTTGATCATCGGTGCAGACAGCAGAGGAAGCATAGCACACTCTCCTAGTTCCAGAAAGAAGACTACTACTGAGGCATGGGGGTTATGGTTTAGGACCTGTGGCTAGAAAGCTTGCTTCTTCTCTCGCAGAAGTGCCCTTTCAAGCAACTTTGCACTGGCGACTGGCCAATATCCTCCCAACGCAAAAGAATGCGGGCGTCGAAGGTCACGTATACTTGCATGACTGAAAACTTCTACAAAGCATTGAATATGGGAGCAAGCCAAGCATTCACCAACATGCTGAAACCTTAGTAGCTGGACACAATGCTTATCTACAGCTCTCACTTTTGACTAAAAAAAATCCCCGTGGTCTCTCCCTCTTCCTTTCAAAAATGCCTCTTTCTTCTCTATCCTTCTCTCTGTGTTCATACCCTCCACATTTTATAGAACAAATACTCATTTACACCCATGGTGAATAGGCAGCCATGTTAAAATATTCCCAGGACAGCTATTCACTCCACAGGCTCAGACAGAATATGTCTGGAATCCAGATTACCATTGCAACTATGGAAAAGAATTTCCAGAGAACCCTGACCCAGAGTTTAAAAGTTAATGTATCTGGAAATTCCTCTGGACTATGGAAATCAAATCAAAATGATTTTACTCTTTTGGAATCAAAGAGGAGCCAGAACTTTCTCACGAAACCATCCAGTTTTCTCCAAGGATACAGCTCCTTGTACGATGCCATGGTGGTGGGTTCTCGGTGCATCTCCTGCATCTACTTCCTTATACTGAAGAACAGTTTCCAAACAAATGGAAGGAGATAGAGGGTTGAACTCTTTCTCATCCTGGATGAGTCCTCCCGGAAGTGACCAAAGCCTGGATTCCCAATGCCACTGAAAGTTGTCTTTATATACGACTGGCAAGTCTAGCATAATATGGGGCTATGGAAGGTTAGAGTGAGAAGTTCCAGGATCATAGACAGAGAGTGAGCTGGAATAGGTGGAAAAGCAGGTCAAGCTGGGGGATTAAAGGAGAGCAAGTCACCTAACAGTTAGGCAGACTGAGGCTGGTAAGCTGCCCAGGATTCACATCCAGTATCTCCCTCAACTGCTCTCTACCTCATATACTGAAGCAGGGTCTCTCACATCAGTCCAGAGCTTCCTTATGAGCTGGTCTAGCTAGGGAGCTTGATCTGGGAGACTTCTTGTCTCTGGGTCCAAAGCACTGGAGTTATTATGGGTGGGCCCCCACACCTACCTAGCATGGAGGTGGGTGTTAAAGAACCCTGATGCACAGCAAGAGCCATCTAATCAGTTCCTCCTTCTTTTTCTATTTGTATGGAAAAGAAAGAACGAGCCGCAGGGGTGGCTCAGTGGTTAAGAGTGTTGACTCCTCCTCTAGAGCACCCATGTTCAATTCCTAACATCCACACAGCAGCTCACATAGGGTTTGCCTTAGACGTAAGACAATTCCTCCTCCTCCTCTGTAACTCCAAAAGAGGTCTGAGACGGACATACATGTTGGCAGAACACCAATGCACATAAAATAGAAAGAAATAAATTATTTTCTCAAGGAAAAAGGAAGATGTTGCGTGAGGAAGCAGGTAGATTAGCTCACAGAGGGACTATGCAAATAATTTTCCATAAAACAACCCTCAGAATTATATGGCTAAGACAATCCTCACAGTTATATGGTTGACCACAGGATCATAATGTTTAAAATCCGTATTTTATGACTTAATTGAAGATACTTTGAAGCAAAGCTGTCATGTCATTGATTTCATCCTCTTTCGTCTTCATTGCAACTGTATGAGTACAGAGATGTCTCCTTTTTGGTTCCTACTTAGTACAAGTGGTTTCACCAGTATTACTTCCAGCTCATCAATATAAAAGTTGATATAGAAAAAAGAGCATTTGAGAGTTGACCTTATTGTGAAAATAGTTAGTTTGTGGACCCCTAGAAACGGTGTTGGAGAGCTCTCGGGTGTTCTCTGGGAGCCATTTTTTTAAGAGCTTCTGTCCTGTGAGGGCTGAAGAACCTCTCTCAGTGGATGTAAGGTACTTCCTGCCCACTGAATGCTGGATATCTCCTTCCCCCATAGGGCAGCATCAGTCCATCAAAGTCCAATTGTTTACACGCAGCATGGAACTATTTGGTTACTGTTGCTAAGTAGCCAATCTAGGCTTGGTCCTAAAACAGTCCTTTTTCCCAGTTACAGTCTTTCCTGTCCTCATGGAACTCACCTATTACTGGAGAGATACAAGGACCAAATGAAACAGGAGGTGTTTGGAGCAATGCACAAGAAAATGAGGGTTCGGTAGAGAAATGTGGAAGAAGGTTAAGAGACCCTGATGGAGAGGAGATGTGATATTGGAAGCTTCGGGATTTCCAAAGCCAAATTAGGCCCAAGCTCTTGAGGATGTGGTTAGATGCATCAGATTCACATCATGGTCAACGCAAAGCCAAGTAAGTGAGCAAACAAAAAAGGCAAAGAAATAAAGGTAGAGAAGGATGCTTATGGCCTACAGCTGTCAGAGAAATCTCAGACATGTAGGATTTTACATAGAGTAGGCAGGCTGATTCTCAAGCATATTCAAGTTGAGAAGTTCATTCCTGACCATATTCAGTTTAAGGTCATAGCTCAAAAAGGAAAGTAGCCGATGCAGTCCTGTGCTTCTTTATTTCAAAGTCAATGAAACATGACCCTGAAAGAAAGGTTTTAGGTGCAGCCCATGAAAAGGCACCAAGGAGTTTGCCTCTAAGGATATTTGCTGGATATTGGTCTTAGACAACACAGCAACATTGATAATTTAGTGAGCTAACTGTAGAGTTATTTATGTTCAGGGAGATAGGATGACAAATTTCCAAATGAGTGTCAGCCTCAGAAAACAAACTGTGTGGCAAGGAAAATCCTACCACTTTGAGTCATGCCTTTGAGTAGATTTCCTTTCAGACATGGAAAGGAATTTATTCTGTAAATGTGTAGTAGCTTTTTCTTTGCATCATGTTCTGTGGTAAGTGCTGGGAAGAGACAGGCCCTCTGCTAAAGTAGTTTAGGGATTTACAGAGAAGGAGACAAGAGAGTGTACATTCCAGGGGCAGGGAGGGCCTCTCACACCCCAACCTGCTGGGTCAGGAGGTGACTTTGGCTAAGGAGAAAACACAAATTCACACACACACACACACACACACACACAAGCAAACGCACACGTACACACACAGAGACAGAGACAGAGAGAGCATACTAAGTGAGTGCTATGTCTGTGATCCAGAACTTCCATATCAGATGAAAATTTAGGAAGTTCCTCTTCCAGGGATATAGTTCAGTAGTTCAGTGGCTAGAGTGTTAGCCTTGCATTCAGGAGTCCCTGGGTTCAGTCTATATTGACCAAAAAGAAGGAAAAAAAAAGGTCCACAGCCTCCCTCATGACAGAAGCTTAGGAAACGGAGGAACTACAAACAGTAAGCTCTTTAATATCCAGGCCAAGAAGACATTAGCGATATTTTACAGAGAAGGAAGTTGAAGCCCATATTGTCTACCCACTCTCCTTCTCAGCCATTACATCCAGCCAAAGCAAACAACATGTGCCTGGCATCAACTCCCAAAGACAGAATTCATCAGGTCTCAGCTCTGCCGGAGGCTAGCACATCTCATCGGCCTTTCTCTCAGCCTCCCGCCTTCCTTCTGAGTCAAGGCCTGTCCTCTCTGTCTGTCTGCACCTTGCATTCCTTAGGCACTTGCTCACCTCTTTCTGACAAGTGACAGCATATTTTGTTCCTCTGGTTGACCCTTCTGCGCTGGTTCACAGCCTTTGTTATGCCTCTATCTGCTCCTGGTTACCTGGGACAAAGTTTTCCTTGTGGAGATAGATACAAATCTTGGGTCCTTCTGGAACAGACTTCTGGTTCAGGATCCAGGCCCTCAGCCTCTCTAGGCCTTGTGCAAGTTGAAGGTAGACTGAGAAGGGCTCCCCCAAAATTAGTGTGCAGAACCACTCTCTTACAACACCTTTGTCCTGGACTTGTTAAAATGGAATACTTAATATCTGAAAGTCTCCTGCCTTCTGCTTGGAGAACTAACTATATTTCTATGCAATAAAACATACAGTTGCCAGGAAGACTTTTAAGGTACAGTTTTCTCTGGATCACAAACCAGTTTTTGCACGCATTCATATGGCTCATTCTTGAATTCTTTTGTCCTACTTCATGTTCCTCTTCAACGATCAACAGGTTTTTTGTTGACTCACCTAGGATAAATCATTGATTCATTCATTGGAGAGTTCAAACATTTATCATCGTCTCCAATATGCCAAATGGTACACAGCCTCTGTTTTCTGATACCCAGCCAGCAATTGGACACATAAGAGTGGAGTTAGATGCCAGAAGCAGGTTTATAATGATTTTCTTGTTTAACATGGGTCTGTCCTGACCCTGATACTCCTTTAGGCTGTTTTGTGCTTTTCTGTTCACCCCTGAGAGAATATCTCATAATCAATTTGTATCAGACTAGAGCCTTTAAGTATGAACTCTGATATATGATTTATTACTTCAATTTTAATTTCTGTGGGAAGGAGGGAGGGAGGGAAGGAGGGGAGGGAGGGAGGGAGGGAGGGAGGGAGGGAGGGAGGGAGGGAGGGAGGGAGGGAGGGAGGGAGATGGGGACAGAGGGCTCCACCTGACTGTTCTCCGGTGAAGCTTTGTACTTCCTGCTTCTAGAGGTTAGCATCATGGACTCTATTGCTGTTAGCTCCTCCTTTTGGATTCTCTTGTAGCCCGAGCATGGCCTGCATTTTGGATAATCACTCCCAGTTCTCAGCTTCTGTCCTTGAACAGCTGTGTTATCGGCCCCTTGTGTTGAAAACCTTCTTTACCATGGGGCACTGGCTTCAGAATATCTATTTATTCCTCTGTTGTTGAATGGTGGGATTGGATGTTTTCAGTGTCTTGATGGTCTAAGGCAATAGTTCTCAACCCGTGAGTCACAACCTCTGGCAAACTTCGATCACCAAAAATATTTGCCTTATGATCCATAACAGTAGCAAAATTACATTTATGAAGGAGCAACAAAAATGATTGATTGGGAATCACCACAGCATGAGGAACTGTATTAAAGAGTCACAGCATTAAGCAGGTTGAGAACCACTGGTCTAAGTGATAATAATCAGCTATTTAAAAAAACAAAACAAAACAACAAAAAAACAATTATTTCATTATAATGCCTCTTACAACGAAAGGTGTCAGGTCCAAAAGAAGCCCAGGACAAACGGCTAAACTATAGTGCCTATTAGCATAGAAAAGCACATGCTAGCCTCCAAGTTCTCTCAGCAGATACCTGTTACAGAGTTCCTTCCTGGCATCCTGGCTCCTCCCCCTCCCCCTCCCCCTCCCCCTCCCCTAAACCTTTCCAGCCCATGAGATTTGTTTCCCTTTCCCTAGTTTCTGATTCCCTGCCATTTTCTGTTACCCTGCCATTCAGCTATGGGCCCTGTCCTCTTTGCTGTCTTGATCTGCTCGCCCTCTTTCCTCTTCTCTCTCTCCTCTTCCTCTCTTGCTCTCCTCCACCCCCACCCCGTTTCCATGGCCCACTTCAGTAGTATTTTGTCCACTACTTTCTAGACTCTTCCAGATGCCTCTGGCTGTACTCAGACCTCATAACTGCAATAAAAACCTCCTTCTTCTCAGCCATACCCTGGAGCAGTGACGTCCTTATTCCGTTCAAAGGTCAGTATTCCTTCCTATACACATCAGCAGGAATTCCAACATTAGGCTATTTTAATGTGAAACTCAGACTCAGCACTTCAGTTAGTAGTTTCAGTCTATCTAGGATAAGTGGCGTTGATCCTATGAAGATCTCAGCAACCATGTTGAACATGTTCTTCCAGAAGCTTTTGAAATCACAGCCATGGTCATGATTGGTCACAGCTCACCCATGTGATAAATTCTCCATCATGGTGGGAGCTGTTTGTAAGTAAGGTTGACTTCACTTGGCTCATTCCTCCCACCAGGACTAGCCTTGGCTTCATTGTTCTGTGTGAATACAAACAAAATGATTAAGTGTGCATTTCAACCTTTCCCTTAAGAAATAAATCTGGTTAGATTAAGAAGCAAGCATCGGGGAGATATTGCATGAGGACTGTGGAGTCAAAGTGATGAGACCAGCCTGCATCCCTTGGCCTGAGCCTTCAGAAATGTCCTTAGTGAGCTCTTTGGCTAATGAGTGTTCTTTCCCTTTGGGTTCTCAGCTCTCTGGTTAGCAGTCCCAACTGTAGCTACCTTCTTTTTTTTTCCCCTAGCAGTTTGGGAAGGTTTAGCTCATGTTCTTTCTACAGAACTTTTTATTGAGCCAAGTATTTATTGCGTAAGTGATAAGTAAATATGAAGGAAATGGTACATGCCACCAACAGTTCGGATCTAGTTGACAAGAAAAGCAAACAAGCCACTAATTCAAGTACAAGCACATTCCAAATAAAGGCGAAAGCTAGGGATTGAACAAAGGAGTGAGAAGTTTGACTGATGGGTGAAGAACATCTTTGAGAAGAGTTGACAAGACTACTTCTCCTTGAAGTAGATGCAATTTCCAGGTAAAAGAAAGAATTCAAATTGGGGAAACATCCTGAGGCGAGGCTATGGTAAATATACTGAGAAATGAATATCTTAGGACCAATGCCTTATATGTTGGGATATAGACACAGTTTAGATGTAGAACTCAATTGTCCAGTACCATGACCATTAGCCATGCATTGCATTTGAGCAAAAGACATGTAAATGCAAACACACACGATACTCTCATGACTAGGTAAAAAAGAAAATAGTATCACTCATTAAACATTTTTACCAAGCAAATGCTGAAAGGATTCTTTGAATATGCTGAATTACAGAAGACATTTTATTAAAAACACTTCATCTATTAACATATTTTTGGTATGACTGCTAGAAAATACAATAGCCTCTATGAGACTCACTTTATATTTCCACCGGACAGTGTTGAAGTAGAGCTTGGAATGCCAGGAATTTTAACATTGTTTTATAAACCATGGGAGACTTTGTGCAAGTGACTTGTGTTGTGTCCTCATTTCAGTAAAACAACAATTTCCAGTTCTTGTCTACCATGATCCATGTTGACATTTCATGTTTGTTTAACAAATATATCACTGATTCTATACATTTCACCCAAGTGGGTATCCATCAAAAGTGCCCTACATTTCTTTTATACTTTTTTCTTTAATTCGCTTATTAGAAGGTTATTAGAATAAACCTGGGCATTTGATAACTTTTGCTCCTCTTTTCCTTCCGCATCCCTTCAATGCTAACTACAGTAGCAGTCATTAGAGGCTGGGCCAGTGGAACTGTTTGATTCTTGACTTTGATTCTCTAAAACTGTAAACTAAAGAAACCTTTTTTTTTTTCTTTTAAATTTACTCAGCCTCAAGTACTTTGTTATAGCATTAAAATACAAACATTGAGTATAATTAGCCAAACTTCTCTCCAGGTTAGAATTATAAAGTATACATGTATACACGTATGTTGGAAATTGCAGGGCTTTGGTTCTGGGACCCTGGCTAGACGTGACAAGGGAAAGAAGAAATGACAGACACAGATATGTGTACAGGGTCAGGTGAGGTTCTCTAACTGCCACAACCTGGAACTTCAGCATGTTTACTGGCCACAGCATGGGATATGGAGGTGGGAGCTAACTAGAAACTATAGGGGTTTGATATGGTGCTTTGAATGAAAATGGCCTCCATAGGCTCATAGAGAGTGGCACTATTAGAAGGTATGGTCTTGTTGGAGTGGGTGTGGTCTTGTTGGAGGAAGTGTGTCACTGGGGGTGTACTCTGAGGTTTCAGAAGCTCAAGTCAGGCCTAGTATCACTCTCTCTTGCTGTCTGCCAATCAGTCTGGGTATAGAACTCTCAGCTGTCCCTCCAGCACCATGTCTGCTTGTGTGCTGCCATGATAACAATGAACTAAATCTCTAAACTGGAAGCTAGCTCCAATTAAATGCTTTCTTTTTATAAGAGTTGCTGTGGTCTTGGTGTCTCTTCTCAGCAATAGAAACAGTAGCATCTTTAGGCCATCTTTAGGAAGATAGTATCAGTCTGTAAACATCCCAAAGGCGGAAGCTACATTTCCTAATCTTCGCATATTGATCATTTATTTATCAACACTCGTACTCAGACTCCTGAGGAGAGCTTTGCCACCTCTCTTGAGTCTGGCCATATAGGTAATAGCTTTACCAATATCCCATGGGTTTGAGGTTTTGGAGTCCTTAAGGTGGCCATGCCCACGTCAAAATTTCACATTTGCTGAGAACTTCATTCAGTCAGGGCCTTCTCAGATCCCTCACATGTAGTTACCGTCTGCATTTATTTCCATACCTATCATCTATCAGAAGTGATAACTTCATCTTGTTCTTTTTTTTTTTTTTTTTTTTTTTTTTTAGAAGACCGTACTCCATATACAGGCTGCATGTTTTGGGATAGCCCCCACTCCAGATGTTTGAGACCTACATGAAAACCAAGCTGCACATTTACAACATATGTGCAGGGAGGCCTAGGTTCAGCCCATGGATGTAGATCTGTGTAGACTAGATATGCTCCACAGTTGGTGATTCAGTCTCTGAGAGCTCCAAGGGTTCAGGTGCGTTTACTCTGTTGATCTTCCTGTGCAGTTCCTATCTCCTTAGGGCCCACATCCTTCCACCTATTCTTCTTTAAGAGTCCTCAAGCTCCATCCACTGTTTGGCTCTGGATGTCTGTATCTGTCTGAGTCAGCTGCTGGTTAGAGCCTTCATCTTGTTCTGTTCAATTTTAATGCAACCACAGGTGTCATTTCTCTTTCCTTCCTTTGTATTTTTTGAAGTGCCCTCTCCAACACCAGAGAAACTTGGCTACTCTTATTCTTAACTTTAGTTATACATACTTAGTTAATTTCCACATAAATTCCATAAATGTAGTTGCTAACTGATGCTGCATATTCTCTCCAACATAGACAGCTTCTTCCTTTTCCTCCTCCTCCCTCTCCTCCTCTTCCTCCTCCTCCTCCTCCCCCTTCTCTCCTCCTCCTCTCTTCTTCGGCACTGATGTGCAGGACAAGATGCCCTTGTTCTCAGAGACACCTTTCTCACCAAACTGATTTCCTTCTGGTGCTGGGCTTTACACATTCCCACTTCGAACATCTCCTCCTAACCGTGTGGTCTCCACCACCACCTCACTCTGTTTCTATCTGAACCTTGATGACCCCTCCACTTTAGGTTCCTGGCTCCTATTTCCCCTTTCATAAGAATATCTACTTAGTAGCCATAAGGGTGTCTTGATGAAGAATAGAAGGAAACAGAGGAAGAGTAAGATCCTATTTATATTTGATATGAAAATTTCCCTGTGGATAGTTCCTCTCCAACCAGAGATACAAAGAAAATGTGCCCCTTATTAATTGACATATTTAGTAAGAATGTTTTAAGATACCCTTTGGGATCGTACATCTTATCACCATTTGATCTGATATAAACTACAATTTGTTAATAAAAGGCTGTGGGAAAGTAAAAATTACATATGACAGTGAAAGCAAAGGAAAGAAAAATGTTAGTCTAGATGCATAAAAGACTGGAGAAGGAATTGTATCTGCTTCAGCACAGAGAACAGCACATCTGATATTTCCATTTTGACTTTCCATTTGGGCAATTGTAAAGGAAGACTGCATGCTTAGTATCTGTGCTTGGACTAAATGGAGAACAAGAAAGATACCTCTCCATAGTCTCTTAAGGATTCCCAAAACTAACATGAAAGGCTTTCCCACCATAGATTTTACAGGGCACAGACCCTTTGTGCTGCCCTTTTTTCTGTCTTCTAGCACATGTGCTAACTAGCATGTGCTTACAGAGTCTCTTTGACCACAGTTGGTACTGTTACTGCCCCAGGCATGGTCTTCTCAGAGAAAGGCATTCTTGCAAATGTCAGAGTAATTAATGATCCACTCTAATCTCGTCCAATGAGGATGTGTGATCTGCTTGGAGGGAGCAGCTGTTTCCCCCACACCCTCTATGCTAGGCACTTCTTCACACTGAATCTAAAGGCCATGGCCTGGAGCAGCAGCCTAAAAGCTCCCCAACTATGACCTAAATGTCCACAATGCAAGGCCTTTGAAAACTGAACTTGGTCAAATTCAGTCATCAGTGGATGCCAGTGAGAACCTAAAAATAAACCAAGAGGCTTAAGCTTCAAAGACTTCCTGGAAGGTAGAGGGCTAGAGGTCACAGAGGGCAGTGGATGACTCCTCGTCGTTGCCTCATGGAAGTCATCGGAAACTCTCAAATTGCCAGGAATGTCACTGAGTTATGCACTATGCTTTACCCAATAGAGGTCGTACTAAGCACCATGAACATAATAGATCTTCAGTGGTCGGAGCAGAAGAGAGGACAGAAGCCTGTGGGATCTGCTCTCTCCTCAAGTCTGAGATAGGCAGAGGGCTAACGCACCAAGAAATAACATATCAAACACTTCGTATCTTAAACATATGACTGTCAGATTTGGCTTGCAGTTCTACTAGCCTGTGTGTTCCTTTGCCTCCTATGTCAAATTCATTATGGCCAAACCACTCAAAAATTTTCTGCAAAAAAACTGTATGGATTCTGGACTTTTCTTTTGGCCGTAAAGATTCAAGATCCAGAAAGATGCTTTTGGCACACGACCAACCCATAATGTCCTACCACTTACTTCATTCATAATTTAGGTACTATTGTCTCATGAGGACATCCCTAGTTTATTTAATTAATTAGTTAGTTAGTTAGTTGGTTTGTTTTAATACATGCACATTTAAACCACTTTCCAGAGAAATTTTCTACATTGTGATAGAATCCATGAGACATTACACTGAATACTTAGCAAACAGCTCTTCCCTGTTATACTACTGGAGTTCACGTGAAGTCATACTCTATTGTTAAAATGACAATTTATACACATTTTAAGAAAATCTTAAACACAGAGATGACAAATTTTCCAATCTAAGACCTTTCTTCATCAGCTTAGACCATCTTCATGGACAAACTGACGCATAAGGTGATAAAAAAAAAAAAGGGGGAGGGGCTTCAATGGCCAATGTATTTTCTCATGTATTTTGACCCATGCCAGGATGTTTGTTCAACAGTTAAAGTCTACTATCTATTCTTGTCAAATGACCACACTCTTTCTTGGAGTGTGGTAAAAATTCACCACAAATTAGACAAAAATCAGGACTTTCAATTGTAAAGGGCACCTTTGAGAGACCAGATCTTGGGTTCAGACTCCATCTCAGAGAACCTGACCTAAGGTTGAACTCTAGTTAACTAACAAGCCAGAGTCTAGCACCAGTTTCCGGGTTACTTCCCAACAGACCTGCACCTCGCACTAGTTTCCAGGTTACAAGCCTGCCCCTGGCACTCCATTTCTTAAACCCCCTTGCTTACTTGCCATTTCCTATAAAAGCATTGCCCCATTGAGAGCTCAGGACTTCCCGCTCCTGCTCTGCTGCATCAGAGAAGGCGGTGTGTCTTGCGCTTGTGCATGTTACAAAGACCCTAGTGCGATTGCATAGGAATCGGCTCTTTGTTGGTCTTTTGGGGTTCATGAAATAGGCACAACACTTAATATAGAAAATCTGTCTTAGCACCTTAACCTTAGTTGTAGATCCAGAAGAATATGCAAAAAACGGACTGACAGAAGGGAACAAGGCTTTGCAAAGCATGCTGGGAGATAGAACGAGCTGAGGCTGCTTCACCCAGGTTGGGCAAGTCACTGTTATGACGAGTTAACGGGTAATAGTAAGACCTGCGGATGGCATTGATTGAGAGACACAGACCAGACTGTTTTCCTTTTTACCATTTTCAGTGGGAAAAATGGTAGTGACAATAAGGGTGAGTTTGTTTGGGAGTCAAGATTTCCACATTTAAAGCCTGGTGTGGTCGCGCATGCTTTTAATCCCAGCACTTGGGAGGTAAAGACAGATCTATGAGTTCCAGACGGGCAGGCTACATAGAGAACCTGTCCCCAAGCCTCATGCCACCCCACCCCCAAAAACACACACACACAAAAGGTGGGTGGAGGTAAGAGAAGATATCCACGTTTAAAATGTTTGATGAGAAGAAATCTTAAGCTTCCCAGTTCTGTCCCTACAAGCATATTTGGAAAGGTAATGAATTGACTATTCCATTTGAAGATCAGATACATACATATTTACCACTGCATACTCATATATAAAATTCTCTTGTGACCCTTTTGAGAAAGTACTGTAAGAAATAATAAATTAAATATGTTAGAATTCACAAACAGAATGCTTAAACTACTTTAAAAACCCCTCAAAACCAATACTTTGACACATTTTTTAAAAATTACTCATTGTATTTATAAACAAGTACTATAATAAATATTTGTGTGACAATCACATTGAAGTTTTCTTGATGACATTTAATATTTTTAAATGTGCCTTTTAAATTTCATTTAAAATTAAATATCATGCAATGTATAATGGATTTTTTAAAATAACTACTTTTAGTTCTAAAGATGCCTTTATATGTTAGCTAAATGCTTTTGAAGCTTAACTAGTTATTTTAAGCCTTAAAAAATAAGAATTGCTTTGACCTTTTGGTCTATTGTTTTGAATTTTGTTATCAGGGTGAACTTTAGAGGTCTGGTTTTTGTGTTATGAAATACCTCCTTTCCCAGACTCATAATAAAAACATCACAGCTCTTTACTTCAGTACCAAATTGGGAGAAAAAAAAAAGCCTGCAATTTCCCACAAAGAATGAGCGTCAAGGTCAGATTTTAAAAGCTACAAGGAGAGTAGATTGGCACAAATGGATGCATATGCGAATTCTATTCAGCTGAACACAGTTAAATTATGTGGAGCGTACGGTGTGTCTACATCAATGCATACTTTCGGGAGGCTGTTCTTTTTATGAATTAGCCATGGTTGCCTGAACTCACAAGTACAGCAAAGTTATTAAATGAACACATAATAAGAACTCCCACTTAACCTAAATCGTAATGGGGATCGGTTGCAGGCGGTTAATGTCTGTGATGGGGAAGATCCAGGTTGTGTTTCTTGCACAAATACACCGATTAAAGATGGCACACAATGATGCCGCCGCTACATCCGAACTTTAAAAGTGTTCTGCAGAGAGGAGGCAGATACAGAACGTGATCGATGACGTGCTACTTCTCCTCACTTCAAGGCACCCCAAATCACAGAGGCTGCCTCAAAGCTTCCCTGCAGCTTAACAAGAGCAAATTGCTTTCCGAGACTCTTATTTCTAGCAGGTAGCAGGCACTGGGCGGCAAAAGAAATCCAGTGCAGAAGAAAACGGGCCAGGTGCTTGTTAATGCCTGAGACATGATGAAGCCAGTTCCCTTCTCTTTCCAGGAATAAAATGAAATCTTTTGTTGAAGAGACTACTTCTGCCCGAGTCAATTTCAGGGACATGTAAAGCCTGCCTGGTGGAGTAGGACTCTAGATAACAGTTTACGTATAAATTCTTAAAATCTGAATTCTGGCAAATAACAAGTGCCATGAAGATTTAGTGTCAGAGACAAACCAGAGCCTATCACATCCTCACAGAGGTAATTAACACTGAGACCTTGGAGCAGCCGACGAACCTGTTCACTTCCGGGATGGCTCTTTCTGACTTCGATTCTGATTGGACAGTACCAGTCTAGAAGTACTTTGCTCCGACTGGTTGAGGTTCTTGCAACTATAATTTGTTTGAAATTATTATCTGTTGGAATTCTCTTTATTCCAAAATATAAGCTGCCTAGAGAGTTCATGAGACACTTTTAGCTATAATTACTCTAGAGAGATAAGAAAGAGGGAGTTGGCTACCCATTTTGGATTCAAACCTACAATTTAACCATACCCCAATTCCCTGTGGAAAAACATTTTCCTAGAGCCAAAGTCTAGGGGAAGAGAGAAAGGGAAGAGGGTATGACATCACACAGTTTTAGGCCCTAAAGCAGCTTGGTTCACTGTTTCTTACTCTAGTCCCACGTAAAGCACTTTCACTTACTCACCTTTAAATAATCATTGTCTCCTTTGTGCACATAATTTTACAAATTTGTAGTCGATCATTGAAGGCAGGGAGAAATCATATCGTACTGTGTGTAGTCTTTGCCATGTTCCATGTTTTACATAATATTTGGTTGGATGAACAATTGATACAGATACAACTTTTCTTGTTTGGTGGATTCAGTGTTCTCCAGTTAAACTAAATTAGACACTAAAATAGCATGGGAGTCTCATGATAAAAAAAAAACCCTACTTTCCTATCTGCCCTTTCATCCTTTACTGTTTCTGACTGAGGACTCTGCTGCTTCCCTCAGCTAACTCTAAGCAGCATATAGGGTATGGAAGGATGGAAGGGATATGATTGTAGAGTGGATGGAGGGATGGCAAAATGGCTGCTCATTCATTGTATCCCACAGAATAATGTCCCCAGGCGGTGCAAATGGATGTTGTCATTTACTTAAATATCTCCAGGGAAGGAAAGACTGACAATCATAAGTGAGCAACTTCAGGTTCCCAAAATATTTCATACACAGAGTTCTTTTCAATATATCCAACAAAAATTCTTCTGCTCCAAATGAAACCAAACAATCTTGGATCTCTTGCTCCCAGAGATGGGTTGGAGGCGACACCATCACACAGTCTGTAGCTGGTTGTAGGTTAAAAACGCATCAAAAATACAAACGGTTCGTCTGAAGATATTTTTAAAGATATACATACTGGAAATCACATCTGAATCCTATAAGATCCAGAGGTGAAGGGCAGAGGGATCCTCACCTTACTTGAGGATGTATTTTGTCCACAAGAGTAAAAACATGTCGGAAAACAAAATTTGATTCCCACAAAGTCTTGACTGTTTCCTGCTTTGGGTTTTGAAGGTAGGTTGAGAGGGATACCAGATGGATTTTTACAGCTAGATTTTTAAAATTGTACTTTTATCTAGTATTCGGTATGTGTGCCTCTGTGTGTGTGTGTATGTGTGTGTGTGTATGTGCCACCACACACATGTGAATGTCAGAGGACACAATGTGGGTGTTGCCTTTCTACTTCCACCATATGGGTTCTGGTAATGGAACTTGGGTTTTTAGACATGGCAGCAAGCATCTTTTGTTAGCATTTCTTCCAGTCTCTGTCCCACAGTTTCTTGGTAACAGGCAGGTGTGCCTGACTCACTATAAAAGGGGCTGCTTGCCCCCTCTTTGTCCTTTATCTCTCTCCACGTGCTCATGGCTGGCCTCTATTCCTCTCTCTCTTCTCTCTCTCTCCCTCCCTCCCCCTCCCTCTCTCTCTCCCTCCCTCCCCCCCTCTCTCTCTCCCTCCCTCCCCTCCCTCTCTGTCTCTACTACCTCCTCAACTCCCCTCCCCATACTCTAAATAAACTCTATTCTATACTATACCCATCATGTGTGTGACTGGTACCTCAGGGCAAAGGATGCCTCAGCACCTTCCCCTGCACCATACTGTGCCTCTATCAAACAAATCCCTGACTTTCCTTTTTTTTTTTTTTTTTTTTGAATAAACAACATCTTTATGTGCTGAGCCACCTTGCTGCCTGTGCAGCTGGTTTTGATGTTTGAGGTGGGGCAATGTAAGGAACGGGTAAGACTTCTTTGTGACAAAGGACAACTTAACCCTTCATCTTTACCTTAAAGCATTGTCTTCCTTGCCTTCTTTGATTGGAAGAGCATCCAAACTCTCACTTTGCAGCTCCTACTCAGAGAGGAACCGTATAAAATATCTACAAGACGGTCACTGAAGTGAAATCCATGGAAATGAGGCCACTGATGTAAAATCCATGGAAACGAAGCTACCCTTCTCATGGGTCAATGCCAAGGCCTTGAGACAGAGCAGCCCAGAGCCTTGTTACAGGATTTTACTTTTCAGTGTTGGACTGGACAGGGGGAAGAGGTGGGAATCTGGTTTTGTTCCCATCGGTTTTTTAAAATGTGACTCCTCATGGGATTTACTGCTCCTCTGTTTCCTCTTACACCCTCCCACTTATTTAAAATTAGAAGGAAAATAGGGGGAAGAGGAACAGGAAGAAGAGCCTGGGACAGGCCTCAAGCTGAGCCTGCAGCTGTCTTCACTGTATGCCCCCGGCAGCTCCAATGCTTCCTGGGGGCCCTTCCAAACGCCCCTCCCAAAAGGTGACTGCTACAGAAAATGTCACCTTTCCAATGTGGTACTCTTGTCCTGGATTTTCATCTTTGACTTTGCTTCATTTTTGTGCAAGGGATTTCGTTTCCTCCACCCCCATTCCCATGTACAAATGGAATCCTTTGATATAGTTTCACTGTTTTTATAGTGGCCTCAGATCAAGTGAGTTGTACCTGAGGGAGCTAAAGCTAGCACAGGGCCCGTTCGATAGATCGGATAGATTGATGCCCAATAGAAAAAAACTGGACCATGGCTCAGAAATGAGGTTTTAAAGTTCCCAAGTATTCAAGAGTGATGAAGATGGAGATGAATGGGAGATGCCACAGGCTCAGAAAAGCTCAGGGTCCTGTATAGTTTCATGTCAACTTGACACAGTCTGGAGTCATCAGAGAAGGGGAAACCCTAATTGAGAAAAGCCTCTGTAAGGTCTGGTTGTAGGCAAGCCTGTGGGGCATTTTCTTAATTAGTGATTGATGTGGGAAGACCCAGCCTGTTGTGGGTGGTGTCATCCCTGGGCTGGTGATACTGGGTTTTGTAAGAAAGAAGACTGAGCAAGCCACAAGGAGCAGACCAATAAGCAGCACTCCTACATGGTCTCTGAATCAGCTCCTGCCTCCTGGTTCCTGCCTTCTTTTGGTTCCTGTCCTGACTTCAATGATGAACAGTGATATGGAAGTGTAAGCCTAATAAACCCTTTCTTGCCTGGTTGCCTTGGTTATGGTGTTTCATTATGGTGATAATAACCCTACTAAGATACTCAACAACATTCAATGTCTTGACATGTGAAAGAAATTTAATTGAAAGTGTTTTCCTCTGGAGATATAAGCACATAAACAGCTGTTGCCACGATTAAGGCAAATTCCCAGCTTTTAGCCTGTTGGATTTTACTGGCAGGAATTAAACATGTGCAGCTTCTTTGGGCCATTATAAATTTTACTCAGAATGTTCTACAGGATTTCAGGAACTAAAGAGAAATACCACATGCAGACTATGTAGAGTCCTGATGGGACCAAGGTGCTACTAAAGAATGGAGAAAGTTCAGTTTCCTCCAAAACACATGGATACCTGCTAGAGTCCTTCATCACATCCAACTCCACCAGGGACAAATACAGAAAGTTCAAATAAGAATTTTGAAAACTACATCATATTGCTACTATTGAGGTTTTTATAAGCTACATGTGATTTTTTTTTTCAGCAATGACAGGTAATTGATGCCTAGTGGTAAGTGCTTATCGCTCTAGAATTCAAATGAGAATTTTTACTGCCAACAATATTTAAAATTCAAACATTTCACTAATTAAAAATAAAAACAATGGTAGAAGAAATGACCCATCAGATTAAGAACACTATAAACTCTCACAAAGGACCTGTGTTTATTCCCTGCACCCATGTGGTAGCTCACAACTATCTATAACTCCAGTTCCAGGGATCTAAGACTTTCCCTCTTCTGGCTTCTACAGGCACAAGGCACATAGAAAGTGCGTGCGTAGACATACACTCATGTACACACACACACACAATGCAAAACACTCATACACACAAAATTAATTAAGAAAATAAAAACTAAATAAAAGTAAGAACAGTGTCTCTGCTAACACTCTGCTGCGTTAAGAAGTATAGATAGTCTACAGCTATACCAGCTTGAATGCTCCTGATCTCGTCTGATCTCCGAAGAAGTATAGAAAGTCAAATTACGCTGGGCTTCTTCCTCTTCTGAAGGGTTCAGACAGCTGAGAACCTAAAATTCACTTGTTCAGTTAACTTTATTTTATCAAGTTTCATGGAATGCCTTGTATTTTGGATGTGGTATCTACTTAGGGTCATTGATATTGTGATGCTTTGAATGAGAAAAGTCCCATAGACTCATATATTTGAATGCCTGTTGCCCAGTTTGTAGAACTGTTTGGGAAGGATTAGGAGGTGTGATATTTGGGAGAAAGTGTATCACTGAACTGAAGGTGATGCATCACTCCCAGTTAGCTCGCTCGCTCTCTCTGTCTCTCTCTCTCTCTCTGTCTCTCTCGCCTCTCTGTCTCTCTTCTCTCTCTCCTCTCTCTCCTCTCTCTCTTCCTCCATTCTCCCCCCCCCCACCTTGGGCTTATGCATCAGGACATAAGCTCAATGCCTGTGTGCCTGCTGTTTCCTTGCTTCCTGCCACGATGATCATAGCCTCTAACCTGTAAGGCCCCATTAAACTCTTGCTTCTGTAAGTTGCCTTGCTCAGTGATTTATCATGGCGATTGAAAAGTAACCAAGGCAAATGCTAAGGAGTAAATAGAAATTAAACCACCAATGCTAGTCTTTTCTCATCCTGCCCCATCCTCCACCCCCCACTCTTCTGACATGGTCAGTACTTTTTTAGGAAGTAATTTCTTTTCAGGCAGTCGCACTGTTTCTTATTGCTCCTGCCCTGTTCTGGTGACTGGCTGATTTTTCATGGGCTGGAACACTTTCTTTATGATCAGCGACAAGATGGAATACGGAGAACACACAAAACCTTCGAGACCAGGACACTTGGGCACAAATCTTAATTCAGAAATTCAGTAAGGACTTCTGCCCATTAAATCTTAAGTCTTCCATCTGTGAACTAGAGGATTGAGTTAGACAAAGCATGTTGTTTGCTTTAGCTGAACGTTCATTGTCTGAAATGACACAGAAGAACAAAAGAAGCCGAGAGAAGCCAAATAAGCATCCGCAGCCCGTGAGCTCCTCACCTGGTTTAACCAACCACAGATGGGAAACATATGAATAAAACCAAATTGAATCCATACTGAACACATGCCGATTTCCCCCCTTCCCTTGTCATTATCCCTTAAACTATCTAGCACAATAGTTCTTTACAAACCATTAGCATTATAACAAATGTCTTAACTATTCTAGAGAGGATTTGAAGTACAAGCCAGCAACACACAGATTATAGGCAAATGCTATGGCATCATTTTATGTAAAGGGGCAGGTATCTGAGGATCTTGGCTTCTGTTTGGGGCAGCGGCATTGGAATGGGGTCCCTGCAGAGAGGGTTTAGTGCTTGCAGAGCTGTCAATCAAATCCTGCCTGCTAGAAGTATTTTAAATGGCAGTGACATCATTCATTTCTTTGTCAGAGCATGATTTTATTTCACATCAACTATGATAATTCCTTGAAAAGCCAAATTTGAAGTAGTCATAGTCTAAGAATCCTGAGGTCTCACTACGATCAGATCACAAGCCCAGTTCAAAGTGAATCACTGTGTCTAACTTTTTTCAAGATTGTTTTTTTTTTTAATTTGTAGCTTTGAATTCTTGTATCTCGGATTATCTTCTTTTAGACTGTCTTATAAGTATTTTAAATAAACATGAACAAGCCTGCAATTATAGACTGTAGGATGAGATACAATTTAGCTAAGAGCATTTTTTCCTAATCGTTAGTACTGTGGTGTGTGTGTGTGTGTGTGTGTGTGTGTGTGTGTTCCTACGCTGAGAAATCCTTACTTAGCTTTTTTCCTGGTATCTCATGAATTTAATTTTTCACATTAGCTATGTTTCTGGCAATCAAGCCCTAAATAGTAGGTTCCTCTGTAGAAAGGCTTTGCTTCAGGCAGGTGCTATCTACTAGATCTCCCACCCATCGCTGCTCTGTGAGCCTCAAGAAGGGACTTGCCTTTGGCACTCACTGGGAGATAGAACACAGCTCACTTCTGTCAGTAGCCCCGGGGCATTTCATCTTGGATTCCATGATGTTCCTCTTGAGAAAGCATGCCGATTAAACAAGGATCTTCCTGGAGTTGCTGATGTCTCTGGTAAACTTTGGGACAGAGAAGACTTTGTCATGGGGGCAACTTTGTCATAAGAGACACAGAGCCCTTTGAATAGCTTGCCCTCTGCAAGGCAGGTTGGAGAGAGTACATTGTTCTGTGAAGAGCCACTGTCAATGCTCCAGCTCCTATAGGATGAAAGCCACTGTATTGATTGGGATTGGAAATGTCCTAGTAAGACTGTATTTTCCAAACCAACCAGCTGCTGTTGTTTGGCACATGGGCCAAAATTCACTGACCCTGGAAAAGCATGTTAATGTACACAGCAAACATGGTGACCAAGAAGGTCTAGGACCTGTTGTTTGAGACCTGGATATTATAAAAGTAAGGAAACATGAAGATTTGAGCTGCCCATGTAAGCTCAAAGGCCAGATAGTCTTAATCCAATGGTCCTCCACCTTCCCAATGCTGTGACCCTTTAATATAGTTCTTCATGCTGTGGTGCTCCCCAACCACAAAATTATTTTCATTGCTGCTCATTACTATAATTTTGCCACTGTTAAGAATCGTAATGTAGCCGGGTGGTGGTGGCGCACACCTTTAATCCCAGCACTTGGGAGGCAAAAGCAGGTGGATTTCCGAGTTCGAGGCCAGCCTGGTCTACAAAGTGAGTTCCAGGACAGCCAGGGCTACACAGAGAAACCCTGTCTTGAAAAAACAAAAACAAAAACAACAAAACAAAACAAAAAAAAACACCCCCCCAAAAAAAGAATGGCAATGTAAATATCTGATATACAGGATATCTGATATTCAATCCCTGTGAAAGGGTCATTGAGCCCTAGGCAACCCACAGGTTGAGAACTCCTGTCTTAACACCTCCTTGCTAAAACTCCAAAGGAAGAGCTCTCCCCAGGCAGGAGCATTGATGACATCATCTCTCCTTGCAGAATTTTCAGAGGTCCTCAGAAGCCTTTTCTAAGTTAGCAGGATCCAGCTGAGCCGAGTTCTTCTTGTCTGCTGTACCTGTCAGTGCCATAACCTTTTTCTAGTCCTCTCTACTGGCCTTTAGAAATAAGGGTATTATGGGATATGCACACCGTGCCATGTCCTCAGGGACAGGAGAAAGGAACAGAGGCTCCAGGCAGCATCTAAACTCTCCACATGAGTTTGCTGAAACTACATGAGTTTGCTTCACTCTCAGATATATGTGGGAAATGACACGCATTTATTTGAAATGTGACTGTCATTCATCTCCATGATCCTATCTCCTGTTTCCAAATTTTCACATCCATAGTGTTTACTATGAACCCAACTGAGAAACATTCAGCTTGTTTCTATTGTTACTACAGTTTGGCTGACTCGCTGCCACCTCTTCAACCTGTACATTTCTCTTATGGTTCCAGGTGAACTCTAGGGAATTCTAGGGTTAATCATGCCCAGAGGCAGGCACCATGGCGGGGAATGAGGGCATTTCTTGATTAACTTCCCTTTCTAAAGAAAAGGCATGTATAGTCACAGAAAGGGAAGATGGGGTTACAACTATACTGACAGCTCTGGGGGAAAGGGATGATGGGCCTTGGAGAAGACCCATGGGTAAGCAAGGATCCAAGCCTAGGTGGGTGTAATGGCTTTTCTAGTAGATATGTTTGTGCTTTGATAGAGTGAAAGAATTGTAAAGCTTATGAGTCAGGATGAAGATTGAGATAATATCTAAAAGGTAATTGGCATATAGTTTGTATGGTATTACTAGAAGGTAGGACTGAATCCTATTGAAAGTTCTAATGGTATGCAAGCTGAGTGTTCAGCAGTAACCCAATACTGTGATTGGCTGAAGGTCTGTGAGGCTACTCTGCCATTGGAAGTGTTAAGAGGGTATGAGAGCTCTCCTGCTAGTCTGAGATACAGAAACAGAACTGAATACAGACACCAACTAAAATAACCCTTCTAAGCTGGGCACAGTGGTATATACCAGAAATGTTAGCTACTTAGGAGGAGGGTGAGGTAGGAGGATCCTTGAGCCTGGGAGGCATAGAGAAACCCTGTCATTCCAGATGATAGAAAGGACATTTAGGAACCCTCCAGAAGATGGCAAATTTCAAATATGGGGCTTTGGGATTAATTCAGAGAACTTCCCAGCCAAACAATGAACCTGAAGTCCCCCTAAATTGTAAATTCTATAATTGTGCTATTCCTTTAGAATAGTTAACTCTACTATTGTTAGAAGCTGTATTGGCGACCCAACTCTAAGGTGAATTCTATTTCCAACAAAATTCCAACTCTTCAACTGGAGCCAGAAACTGTGGACAAATGGAAATGGGGTATGTTTTCCATGTAGGAATAACCTCAACACTAGTGTTTATAGTGGTGTGAGCCTCTGAAAGTCTATAGAATGTATATTCAGTAAAGAACAGTGAGCCCTTTCCATAAAATGTGGTCTTCAACTTTGAATTTACCTGTGGTCTTTAAAAGTAGGACATTACCCCAAATACATTATATATATACATATATATATATATATATATATATGCACACACACATATACATACATACACATACATACATATATATATATATAATGTATATATATATATATATATATATGTATGTATGTATGGAGAGAGAGAGAGAAAGGAAGAGGAGAGGAGGCGGAGGAGGAGAGGGAGAGGAAGAGGAAAGAAGTAGAGACTGGTAGTGGTGGCACATACCTTTCATCCCAGTACTTTTGTTAGAGACCAGCGTGGTCCACAGAATTCCTTCTATGACAGCCAGGGCTACACAAAGTAACTACACAAAACAACAACAAAAAAAAAAAAAAAAAAAGAAAAGAAAGAAAGACAGGTTTAGTGTGGAGTTTGGAGACACGGAGGAGATGGCGGATAGGACAATTCTCAAGTGAACAATATTTGAACTGGCCTGTGGCCTAAGAGAAAAATGCTTCCTAAAAGACTACAGAGTCTTGGAATTTGATGGAATTCTTGGCCTCCCCATTATTCTCTCACCCTCCCTCTCCACCCTCTCTCCCCCCCTCTACATGGATGTTGTAGATTCCACATGGTGTCTGAAGCAAGGTGTCTGATATTCAGTCCTATACACCCAGTTGATGTCATTGTCTGCTTTTCAGCCCTTCCAGATGTGAGCCTCTGCAGAAGGTGCTCCCAGTAGGACTCACTCAGCTCTCTGTGCATGCCTGCCTAGGATCCCTAGCAAGCCTCTGTTGTTACAGCATGGACAGTCATCATTTTAACACTCCACTCTGGATCCTGAGCTAGACCAATTGCCCAAGTACTGAATTGTGAGTCTGGCTGACTGCTCATTCCCCGTCAAGCCTGTGACCTTAGCTTCCTCATGCTACATAAATGAGCCAGGCACCCTTAGGGCACTGAAGCTTGATGCAAGAGGGAGCCTTTTACATAGTATGCAGAGGGATTCTATGTCTTCTAGAACCAAGGCATAAAGACTCAGTTCAAGAGGCTAGCAATTGTAATGGAAGGTGGTCATGGTGTGGCACACCTCCACCCCAGCATTCATCAGGCTGAGGCAGGAGGATTTTGAATTTGAAAGTTGCCCACTGACCTATACACACCCATACTTATTATATACAATGACAATAAATAAAGCATACATGAAAAGAAGGCACTTACTTTTCAAACTTTTATTAAAAGAAGTTTCTGTTATAAAATAAAATCCTTAGCTTTTTAGAAAATTCTTTCCATAATCTTATGACTCAGACACACTCATTATTATCCTAATATACATATTTTGCATACTTAATCATACTTTATAAATGATATCCTTCTTTTTAAGACAGTGCTAGTAAAAATAACTTTCATATTTTAATATTCACATTTTAATAGCTAATGACTATTTAAGATTTTACTAAGTAAAATATAAGTTACTTAGGCAATTGATATTTGGAGATTATCTCTTTTGTTAAGAATAGTAGGTATGATGGTTTGTATATGCTTGGCCCAGGGAGTGGCACTATTAGGAGGTGAGGCCTTGTTGGAGGAAGTGTGTCACTGTGGGTGTGGTCTTTAATACTCTCATTCTAGCTTTCTGGGAGTCAATCTTCTAGCAGCCTTCAGATGAAGATGTAGAACTCTCAGTTCCTCCTGCACCATGCCTGCCTGGGTGCTGCCATGTTCCTGCTTTGATGATAATGGACTGAACCTCTGAATCTGTAAGCCAGACCCAATTAAATGTTGTCCTTATAA
Source organism: Mastomys natalensis (assembly GCA_021653895.1). Lineage (NCBI taxonomy): Eukaryota > Metazoa > Chordata > Mammalia > Rodentia > Muridae > Mastomys > Mastomys natalensis. Next base: position 78,206 of record JAJTUV010002665.1, on the reverse strand, counting down.
GAGTTGCCTTGGTCATGGTGACTGTTCACAGCAGTAGTACCTTAACTAAGACAATAGGTATTTTGTGTATGGGTTTCTTAAAAATTATTTCATCAGGATAAGTCATTATCATTATAGTTACTTGATAAATATTCCAGATATTTTTTCCTAGTGATATAAAGCCCAGCTCTTAAACCATAGGTCATGACCCCATAATTGAATGGGCATGAGGATGTATGAAAAGTTTGAAAAGAGGAGATGGTTTCTTAATGCAATGATAATAAAATAATTCAAGGTCAAATGAACAATAAATTAGAGGTGTTTTGAGCAGTGCTTGCCCAGTGCTTGCTCCACTATAACTTTGGTTCTGCACACACAGTATGCACACTCTAAACCGTGTGAGCTGTCATGCCACATACCCAATGACTCTCCCTCTACAGAGTTTTTCCTGTATTTAAAAAGTATTTTGTTCTTGCAGGAGGCTTAGTTATGGAAAAACAGACCTGTGAGACTGCTGTTTCACCATGTGTCAACGTACATGTGCCAAGTCAGGACATCTTTGGCTTATATTATGTTAGAATATTCAATTTCTGAACATTTCTATTTGACTCTCTGGCTTGGCTTTCATTAAAAGAAATTGCTAAATGATGTTTGATTAGGAGTCAAAGAGAATTTTCAGCAACTTATAAAACGGTTCATTACAGGTGTCTGCTATTTTCTACTGGATATTTGTGTAGAATAGTCAACAGCCTTGACTGTTACAAAATCAAAACATGTATTAACTTTGAAAACACTGAGCCAGGCATGATGACACATACCTTTAATCCCAGCACTCAGGAGACAGAGGCAGCAGGATCTCTGAGTTTGAGGCCAGCCTGGTCTACAGAGGGAGTTCTAGAACAGCAAGGGCTACACAGAGAAGCCCTGTCTCGAAAAACTAAAAATAAAAACGCCAAAGATATTCTACTCTACCTCCTGCAATGTCAGACATCTACCCATGATTTAATTCTATATCTAAGAATTTTTCATAATTTGTAAGAACACATGTAAACCAAGGAAATTTTTTAAAGTAAAATTCTTTATGATTCATTATCAGTAAATGTTTGATCTATGTACCTCCTTTATATTCTGGATTGTCTTATATGAGTTAAAATGACCCTAAGACAAACACATAGCCTAAGACATTTTATAGGATTGATCTCGTGTTTGGCCATAAGGTCTATTTAGTTCATATTATCAGGAGACACATTAAGACTCCTTTAATTCCTTTGTAAAAAAAAAAAAAATCTATAGAAGTCTTACCTAGGCCAGGCACCAAACCTCCCAGTTTTAAGTAAACAGCTTTTCTTTTTCATTTTTATTATCAATGATGTTCAATACATGCTTGCATATCAACCAAATTTTCCTTGCCCTGGGTGTTTATGATTCCTGACCTGCTGGTCTCTAAGCCCAAATAGAAAAGATAGCCTGAAATATTATAGGCAGAAAAGAAGAGAAGAGGAATTCAAGCATGCTTGTGAAATGGACAGATGATGACAGCCAGCATACACAGTAGCTTAGGGACAGAGTAGGGAGTACTGGGCCTTTGACCCAGAGGTTAGGACAGAAGCAAAGAGGCCAAACCAGGAAAGAGGTTTTGGTCCCCAGTGCTGACTTGTCACCAGTACAACAGTCTCTTTCTGTTTCTCTCTCACCCAGCACCCCCAACCCTGTGAGGCTCCAAAAGAATCCAGGGTCCATGTGGCAAATTCTCACCTTCATCTCTTCTTAACCTGTACCAAATCTCTGAGAGTTTCAAAGACAAAGGTGGCAAAAACATCTCTCATATGGGTGTGGACTCAGGGACAGCCTTGACCTGCTTGAGTTTTGGTGGAAGGTTTGTTTGGTGACAAGCTCCATCCCTCAGGAAACTTGACAAGTCAACTGGCAAGTTTGGAGGTCCTGTTTGGGACTTTGATTTCTGGTAAAATCTGACAGGAAAGGAAGAATAACAAAGATTCCTGGACTCTGCTGCTATCAGAGAGCTGCTCTTGACCACCACAAGTTTGGAAGGCTCTAATCTGTGTCTAGAACATGCGTATTCACCATAGTTCTCAGGTAGGTTCTGGCCACAGTACTGAGTGTCAAGTAAGAACAGACATACAGGGAAGCTCAATGTTTCCCTATGACTCTTTCATAGGATTATAAGCAGGGAGTGCACAGGGCAAATGCCTTTAAAGATATATGAATATTATTCTGTTGCTGGACACAGTGGTTACCCCAGAGTTCCATAGCAGACAGTTTCCATTCTGCAGAGCTGAGGCAGAGGAGAAGTCAGAGGTATTCTTTAGAGTGTTGTGTCTTGATTTGCCTCTAATAGAACATCCTCTGTGCCTTCCAAGACCTTCTGAAGCAGGTAAAATTGCCTGGGCAATTTTGGATCCAATTCCAAAGTGACATTGAAGTCCTGCCAAGGATGTCTCCAGGTCCCTGCAGGGGTACACTCTGATGGTTCTGTGTGTTGAGTGACACAGTACCCTCACCAAGCCCTGGTTCCTCACTGTGATGATTTGTATATGCTTGGCCCAGGGATTGGTACTATTAGAAGGTATGGTCCTGTTGGAGTAGGTATGGCTTTGTTGGAAGTAGGTGTGTCACTGTGGGCATGGGCTTTAAGACCCTCATCCTAGCTGCCTGGAAGTCAGTATCCGAGTACCAGCCTTCAGATGAAGATGTAGAACTCACAGCAACTCCTGTATCATGCCTACCTGTATGCTGCCATGTTCCCACCTTGGTGATAATTTACTGAACCTCTGAACATGTAAGCCAGCCCCAGTTAAATGTTGTCCTTATCAGAGTTGTCGTGGTCATGGTGTCTGTTCACAGCAGTAAAACCCTAATTAAGACACTCACTCTACTAAAGACAGAACCCAAGAGAATTCCCTGATGTCCATGGTGGAACTAAATGAAGAACCCTAGTCATGAAATGTACATGTAAGTTGTCACTCTTGGGCTCTCAATGAGTCCAAGGCTTTCCATGGCTACAGGAAATATCTCTCAAATAAATCAGTAAGTATGTAAACAAGCAAACAGCAGACCTTAAGACAGAGCTGCCAATCAGGAGTCTAGGATGCTGAACTGCACAAGTACTCCAAGTCTCCTAGATATTCCTTGTTCTGGAACATTCTGTCAGTCAGGGCTGGTGGCTGCCCTTGGAACATTTTACCGAATGCAGTTAAATATGCCCCCTTTCATCTGTGACTCCTCTCTCCTTCTGTCTTTCTTTCTTCTGTTTCTTTGTTGTTCTGGAGTTGGTTTTCACTTCCGTCCCTGGGGCTTCATCTAACCAGTATTTGCGAATCAAAGGTATAATTGTTTCTAGTAATCCAGGAAATATGACTTATAAAAACCATAGCAGGCACAGAATTGGAGTCTTCACTTCCTGCCAATCTCTGCAAACAACATTTTGCCAACTGCTTAATACATACTTTTGTTTTACGTGTGTTTCTGTTTCTAATAACTTGCTTAATCCATAGTGTTGACTCCCGGACACTGAACTTGTAAAAGCACTATAGCCTGAGCCTTAATGGGACTTCTTCGATGGCGAGTTTTCTCAGCAAGGAGCCTTCCTGCCTCCTTGCAGTAGAATAGCTAAAAAGAATGAGAACTCAAAGGTTCTAAGTAAGTCACCCAAGGGACACTGAGGCACAGCATCCCTTTCCTGTCACTGTGGTAAAACACCATGACAAAAGTGACAATGGAAAGAAGAGGTTATCTTGGCTTACATCTCCAGAGAGTTAAGAGTCCATCTTGGTGGGGAAGCATGGCAATAGGCAGAAGATGTGTTGTGTGAGAACAGCCAGAGCAGGGCTGTGTGAGCTCCCATCCTTAACGACAGGCAAGAGGCAGAGAGAACAAACTGAAAACAGGATGAGGCTATATAATCTCAGAGCCAGCGACACTTACCCCTTTAGCACAGTGTCATTACCTAGACCTTCCCAAACAGTGATGCCAACCATACCAACTTGACACAAGCTAGAGTCATCAGAGAAGAAGGAGCCTCAGTTGAGGAAATGCCTTCATGCGATGAGGCCGTAAGACATTCTCTCAATCAGTAATTAGTGGGGAAGGGCTGGTTTTACTGTGTGTTATAAGACAGCAGGCTGAGCAAGCCAGTAAGCAGCACCCACCATGGCTTCTGCATCAGCTCCTGCCGCTAAGTTCCTGCCTTGTTTGAGTTCCTGTCCTGACTGGATTAACATCCATCAATGATGAACAGCAAGGTAGACATATGAGCTGAATAAACCCTTTCTTCCCAACTGCTTTTCTCATCATGATGTTGCAGCAATAGACATCCTAACTAAGACACCAACTGACAATCAAGTGCTCAAATACCTGAGTCTCCAGGGAACATTTTTTATTCAATCTACTGTAGACACTAAAACAAAAAACGCTACCTTATGCTTTGTTCAGCCTCAACTAGGAATAAGAGTCTCAAGTGTCTTAATCCTTTCACTGAAGAACAGATGTCTGTAATTTCTCCTAAAAGCCCAGGTGTTGGTTTGGGAGTTATAAATACATTTTAGCAAGTAAGCAATTTCACAAATACAGAGATGTCAAATTATTGGCATCAAACAGGCCCTCCTTCCTTAAGACACATATGATAACAATAACTCTTAGATAATAGCTTTTCCATTTCCATCACGGACCTGTGATTTTATTTGGAAAGTTGGTTCTGCTGGTTGACTATGATTTGGAAACCAGGGCCATGGGAAATTTGGTCCCCAGCTCATTGAAGTTGTGATGTCATCCCTCTTCAGCAATGAAAACATTACCAACCTTGGGCTCAACCAGCTTGAGCCTTGTGCTAAAGGGAGCAGGTTTGCCCACAGGTGCAGACAAGAAAGAGCAAAAGGCAGACAGGTGCCACCCTGAAGGGAGCCCTAGGAATCTAATCTCTACTGGGACTTTTCAGCATTTCCAGGAATATTATCCACATTACTGAAAAGTTGAAGAACAATCTGGTATTTTAATCAGATGACAAGAACAGTAAACTCAGGTGTCTGTGTTGACAGTTCCCACTGGTTCCTGGGGAACAGTTTACCCAGAGGCTCTCAGGTCTGTGGTTGCAAAATGCAGTAAGCTTAGACGGGAGCCAGGATTACTGCTCTAGGTTTTATGTGTTTGGAAACAGACCAAGGTTTCCAGGGAGGGCTTCTTCTCCGACTGTTTGCACAGGTCCTCTCTGCTTTCAGCCGTAAGGTATAATTGATGGATAGATAGGTGGGTGTTATTTTTGTTTTAGTTATTTGAACAGAGTTTATGAGCCTCAGTCCTTTGTGGTCCACAGACCATGATGCCTGGCCATAGAAACCTGAGACTGGCTCTCCCTCCAGTCCTGCCCGGGTCATGTTGACAGATGGCATCTCAATCATATAGCCTGCACCTTCCCCCACTGTCACCCCTATCCTGAGAGTAATGATTTACATCAGCTCCATTTTCCAGGAGGGCAAGAGCCTTTAGTGGCTTGTCAAGTTTACAGTGGATGAGCACAGCATGCCCGGGGCAGAAATGACTACACTTGTTGAGTATAGCTTTGCAAACTTGGAAAATGTTGATAAAATCGTTAGTCGTCTAAGAAAACTTATCCAACATTTATAAATAAAGTGCAAGGGAATCAAAATTTTACAACTGCTCTCTCAAGCATTTTTTTGGAGGTGTGGGGAGGCTCTACCTTAGAACAGAATTGCTATAAGACAGATCAACAGACGCACATGACTGTTTATTGAATTCAAGTTTGACATACCAGAGGCACCTCAGTGAGGTAATGAACACCACAGGAGCTGTTAGAGCTAGACATTAGTCTACTACATGGGGCAGTTATTGCAGTGTGACAAGGCACAGAGGCTTGGGATAGAAGAATTCAGTGCATTGAGATGTGGCCAGGAACAGAACGTTAGTTTGCCAAGGGTTGCTTGCTCAAGGTTCCCTTGGCTTACCCTCTTTCCTTCCAGGTAACAATGATATTCACATTCTCGGCAAAGGAAGGCATCTTTCACGTGGGGATTCTATCTCTGGCTTTTAAGCAGGCTTCTATGCTTCCTGTTTTTCAAGTATCTTAATCTCAGAACAGCCCATATTCCAGATAGGCAAGCTAACACCTTCTAAAGGAAAGACAAGAAGGTTTCCTCTTAGTCCTGTCAAAGGACAACAAGGTCACCCAAAGGATGTATGATTGATTGTTCAGGGCAGTGTCTCTTCAACTTGGCTTCACACTGGAAAACCTGGGGATGTTTGAGCAAAAAAACACTTGCTACCTGTCTTCCTGTCCCCACTTATCCTGATGCAATGGCTAAGGTGGTGATATAAAAAAAGAACCTACTACAGAATAAAGCCCAGGCTTTGTTCTCAGAATCTGTGTGCATGTGCTTTGCATGGCAAGAGTTTGCAGATGTAACTAAGCTGTAGGTCTAAATAAGATGGAGAGATGATCCTTGGTTGTCTAGGTGATCCTAGATGTGATATGTTAGGTTCTATAAAGAAACAGAACTGAAAAAGACACAGAGGAGAAAGGACAGGGCAGGCAGGCAGGCAGGCAGACAGACACAACACACACACACACACACACACACACACACACACACATATGCACACACGTGCGCAAAGGAGTGGGGAATTAACTTATAAGATTCACATAATAGGGGCTTGGTAATGAATTTCTCCACGTAGTCATATATTCAGTCCAAGAAGATGGGTCCTTGGCTGAGTGTCTGGAAGTTCAGCAGAGAGGCACTGGTATTGAGTCCTTATTGGAAAGGTCAAAGAAGCCAGAGACTGGTGTTTGGGAAGGAACACAGCAACAGGGACAAACCTTTCTGAGGAAGGGAGAGCAGGTGCCTGGATCTTGCTATTTCCTTGGATCTCTTTATCCCTGGGTTACTGTTTGGCAGGTATTGCTAGCATCTGTGGGTCTTTCCCTCTCAGTCACTGTTCCATATGTCCATCTGATACTGACAGAAACTTTCTTGCCTTAGGTTGGCTTAGCATACTAGTTCAGGTACCAGAAGTTCATGGCCATTCAAAACTTCTCCTGGGGTCATGGCTCCAGATTTGCAAAGCAAATCAGAGGAAGGAAGCGCAGGGACCATAGAAAAGGTGCACCTTTAGAAAAGTATTTCTTTCTTACAGGTTGCTAGCTGAGAATTTTAGAGAGAGGAAGCCCCTGTTTAGCTAAGGCAGGGCCCAGAGAGAGGTACCACCGAGGGTTTCTATCTGGAGATTAGTAATATCTAAGTTGAGGAATAGGGGTGGGCTCTGAGGCTGGGGATGAGTCAATCCAGTTGGCCCACCTGTGATGTCCAGGTGCCAGTCAGCCATAGTCATGTCCTCCTGCCTAGCTTCTAGGCAGAGCTACTAATGTACCTTATATAAAAGGAGAAGAAAGATGACAAACCAGAGCCCCCTTGTGACTTGTCTCCCTCCAGCTAGGGCAGAAGCAAGGACACTTCTGGCTTCTAGCCAAAGACTAAGAATCCTGTCCCTAACCTGTCTGACCAGTTTCTGTCTCTTGCTTTCATTAAATCCTCTCTGGAAACTCATCCATAGACACGCAGGTACATTTAACCACCATATAGATCTCCTGTTTCAGCCGAGTTGACAACCAAGACCAATCATCACAGATAAGAAAGGCAGGAGGCCCAGTGGCAGAGGGAGGGGATGTAAAGGTAGAAGCAGGGGTCAGAGAAAGTACCATGCTGCTGGTTTTGAGAAGCCTGGAGAAGGCGCAGGGGTCGCAGGGTCAGGAGCACAAGCCAAGGAATGCTGGCCGCTTCTGGAAGCTGGGATAAGGAAAGAAGCAGCTTCTCTCCTAGAATTTCTAGTGCAGTGGTTCTCAACCTTCCTAATGCTGCAACCCTTTAATACAGTGTTCCTCATGTTGTGGTGACCCCCAACCATAAGATTATTTTTGTTGTGTCTGCATAACTGTAATTTTGCTACTGCTATGAATTGTCAGTATCTGATATGCAGGATATCTGATATGTGACTCTAGTAAAGGGTCATTTAAACCACAAAGAAGTCATGACCCACAGGTTGAGAAATACTGTTCTAGCAGGACCGTGACCCCTCCCACTCATTTTAGTCTCCTGACCTTCAGAACTGTAATGAGTAAAGTCGGATTGCTTTAAGCACTGTATTTGAATGCTTTAGTATGCTAGCCATAAAAAACTAAAACAATTAAGAGCTTAGACCTCAGGATTTCAAAAGCTCAAGTGACATTAGTGAGAAACATCGTTAGGGAAACATAGTCAGGAAATAAACCCGACTGGTTTGCTGTTAACTGGTTTTATTTTTGGTAGTGCTGGGACTTGAACCTAGGACCTTGCAGATACCAGGCAACTGTTCTACCACAATTCCAACTGTTGGAATTAACTTTGGTCAAAGTAAGACACTACTGTGAGGTTATTGATTTCTTTATAGATTTTTGCTGGTAGGAGCAATATTATCCTCCAGGTCACAATTGAATGAAAAGAAGAAATTAAAGGAAAGGCAAGTCCATGACTGCTCCTAGGTATGTTGAAGGAGAAAGTTTATTATAGATATGTGGGAGAGTATAGCCAGAGGCAGGGACATCTGGCAGAGTCCTGAGTGGCCTTAACTCTGGATCATGTGGGGAGAAAGGGAGGGAAAAGGAGAGAGTGAAATAAATACAGCAGCCAGGAGGACAATAGTACAAAAGGAGAAAAGGAGGGATGGGTAACCAATAACTGGATTGTATAAGGAAGAGCCTCTAGAGGAAGGGTACCCCAGCCCCTGGGCTGACAAGTTCAGGGTAGAAGGTGGAGTATGCCAGCCATACCCCGTAACAGGTAGGGACTGAGGGATGCTGGGAGGACATGGAGGCCAGTTCCACTATAATATGTTAAATAGGCATCTCAGCCGGGTGTCCAGGTTTGCAACTTAAAAATGATTATTGTCCTGTAGAACATTAATACTGAGGAACTTTTATTCTGTTTTTCTTTTCTTTCCCTTCAAAGGACTCAAAATATTTTTTGGAATCAACTGGACTGCTCTACTAGTGCCCGTGATGGGTTGATTGTGTTTTTGATACAGGCTTCTGCATGCTTTAAGCCCTGAAAACAAACCTTCAGAGTTGGGTAGGTTGGTGTATGCCTGGGATCATGGTGCTGGGGGCACTGAGGCAGGAGGATCATGAGTTCAATGTCATCTTTGGCTCTCCCGTGACCTTGAAGCCAGACTAGACAACATGAGAACATTTCTCAAAACGAAAACAAAAATAAAATATTCTTTAACATGTACAGTAAATACTCCCAAAAGAGGCAAAAGAAAGATTCTAGGCTATCAAATTTTCTCTGGAAAAGATGAAATTGAGTTTTAAGACCTTTGGAGCTCTGAGGCCTGATCTGTCACTGTCACCAGAGCCCTAGCGGCCACTTAGTGCGAACGTAGTGGGTGTCCCCTGCTCAGTTCCCAGCTCTCCGGCTCCTCTATCAGCAGCCTGGCTCTGCGAATTTACAGCCCAAGGATCTTGAGGACATCCTCTCAATGCCTCACTTTTTTCATCTGAAAAATCCTAGTGATGTGTGTCGTAGTACTGTTAGAGAATTCTGGAAGAAACTGCACATTCCATGCTCAGGGCGGAGCCTTGTGGGGCGGAGCCTTGTGGGGTGGAGCCTTCACGGGGAGGAGCCAGCATGAGGAGGGCGGGGCCTGCTCTAGGGGCAGCCATTACCCAGACTTTCACAGAGCTGGCGTCTGATTGCACAGCACTCTTTTCTTTACCTCTTGGGGGTGACAATGATGACAGTGACAGTTACAAGGGCAGGTAGGTTTATCTTTCAGGGCTCCTAGAGTGCTTTTCTGAAGAGCTAACACTTGACTGGGTGAAAATGTCAATCCCAAGCAGACCTTTGGTTTACAGACAGGCTTTCAGGGCTGTAGGGGCAGATAGTCTGTCTACTCCCCTGAGCATCAGACGCCACTGTTGACCGGTTTCCCCTTTGACATTTCTGCCATTCAGGTATTTTCCTCTGCTGGTTTGCTGGGCCTGCTTTCAAATTACATGCTGAGACAGTGTAAGGATAATTCACAGTTCCTTCCTACTATTTTCTCAAAAAGATTTACGATGTGCACAGATGGTGATTCCCTGGGGACAGCCAGCCTATGGGCAGCAGAGGCCACAGTTCTTTTAACACTGTTGTTTGTTTGTTTGTTTTCTGTTTCCAATAGACCCCAGGTCCACTCACAGAATCCCATTGGTCCTAGGTAGAGCTGAGTACCCATGGGCCTCATAGCCATTGCCTTAAGAAAAGTCTTTGCAGGGCTACAAGGTCAAGCAAGGCTCTGCTCCCTCACAAGTCAGAGCCAGCAAGGAGGGGAGACTAGAGACAGAGACTTCAGGACTTAAGCACTCAGTCTGTCATTAGACCTGACTGTGAATCAAGACAGATAGGAATGGTAACAATGAAAGGAATGTTGACAAGATAAAGTGCCAGATAGGTAAGGTGACTCAGGGTCATCCAGAAATAGGTGGAGCCAGACTAATCCCACCACTGGATTTACAGAAACAAAAGCAAACACCTGCTGCACACACACACACAGGGGAAGGAGTCCAGCCCCTCGGCCCTCTGGGTTGATCAGACATTTTCATTTACAAGGACCAATCCTGAAGCTCAATAAATATATACTGATGTTCTACAAACCCCAGACAGCTGCTAAGTATAGATAAGGACAACTGTGCATTCCCTGCAGTTAGCATAATAGACGCTTCCGGGAAGGGGCATTCCTACTGTCGAATGAGTAGCCTCTGAGCGGTAGTCAAACTTTGGATTGATTTGTGTGGTTTAACATCAACTTTAGAGTTAGCTAGCTAGCTTCAGACATTTAGAAACTAGCTGTGTTCTCCAGTTTTCAGGATGCTGACATCTCCAAATAGTGAACATCAATCCGTTTGCACACACTAGATAATTTGCTACAGGCAAAATGTCCCCTAGGGAAAATGTTCTCGGATGGTCCCTTACCCCATCCAAGATTTGACGGACTTGTGGTGAGGCTCCCTAGCTACTCACCAGCTACCATGTCACAGAGGGCACTGGATTGAGATAGGCTGCCAAGGGGCCATTCTAGGGCTGCAGCAGGCCTCTGAGAAAAACTGGAAGATAGGCTTGACACTTAGAATGTCTGCGTTTAAACTCAAGGGTGAAAATATGTATACTCTGGCTATGTCATGTAGCATGTAGTGACTCTGTCTCATGGCTTGATTTTTTTTTTTTTTTTTATTGTCCATGCTTCACATATAGTTTCAAATGACCTTTAATTGGAAAAAAAAAAATCCTCAAACTTAAAAAGTTATCTTTGAACCAGAAAATCCTGAAGCTGAGCACTAAGTCTAAGTACTGAGTACTAAGTCTAAGTCTTAAGTACTAAGTCAGTCCTAAGTACTGAGTCTATGGGTATCCAATTGTAGCTGAGAATGCCTGTGGGTGTTTTAGTCAACTATGCCTGAGTGAAGGCAAGGAACCTGATATAGTTTCTGGCCAAACTCATGCCCAGACATGCTCACAGACTCTCAGATACACAGGGTATTTGATTAATACCTCTACCAGGTAAGGTGAGCAGTTGGCTCAGAAAGGACTTTCCACTACCTGGGAAGGAAGTCTGAGGGAGACTCCTCCATTCCAGAAGTGGAGTTCCCAAGTCATCCTAGACCTACCTGTGATTAGACAATCATCTTTTTCTACACTGTAATCTTCCAGAGAGCAGGATGTAAATGTAGGTGAGGGAAAACCCACCACCATCTTACGAAGATGACTTTCTGCATTTAAATACAGCTTCTGGATGCAGCAGGTTCTACTGTTACAGGCTTCCAATCTTACAGGCTGCTTCACGGTCTATCATGACGTGTGTGGCAGCCTCCACCGTGCGTTCCTGCTGCCATGAGCTAAGCTGCTACATTATGCCTTTCCTGACACAATGATCTGAAGCCATGAGCCAAAGCAAATCCTTCCCTACCCTTGGGTTTGTACAAGCTCGGCCCAGGGAGTGGCACCATCAGAAGGTGTGGCCCTGTTGGATTAGGTGTGTCACTGTGGGTGTGGGCTGTAAGAACCTCACCTAGCTGCCTAGAAGCCAGTCCTCTGCTAGCAGCAGATGAAGATGTAGAACTCTCAGCAAAGCCTGCACCATCCTGCCTAGATGCTGCCATGCTCTTGCCTTGATGATAATGGACTGAACCTCTGAACCTGTAAGCCAGCCCAGTTAAATGTCCTTAAAAGAGTTGCCTTGGTCATGGTGTCTGTTCACAACGTAAAATCCTAACTAAGACACCTACCTTCTTCTGCTTCTGTTAGGTATTACCCTCCAACAAGACAACTATTACTAACACAGTGTACACTTCCCCCTTTTCTTCTTGTTTTTCTTTTTAGTTGCTAAAACCTTTGATAACTGTGATACGTGTGGAAGGTTAGAATACAGAGCTTAGAGCAAGCACAAAACTTCAGCTAGCCTCTCAAAGGTCCACTTATACCTGGAAACTATAATTTGTCAAATGTTCTAATTTCAATTCTCCTTTCTGAAAAGAAGATCAAATTAGTCTGCTGATATTGTAAAGAAAGCATGTTAGAGAATCCTTTTAAAAATATTAATTTATAATATAAATGAACATAAAGTACAAATCTGTATTTTATCTTATGAGTAGAAAGAAGGCTTCAGTTATGTCAAAAAAAACAAAAAAAAAAGTCTGGATGAAAATCCTTAGCAAAAGGAAAAAAGCTGTTAGTCCAACTATTTTGATAATATAATAGCTATTTACTGTTGCCTAAAAATTATGCCATACAATGAGTTGCTTGAAATCACAAATACGACTTCTGAGGAGCAGAGCCTGGGATCAGCTGAGAATGTGATTCAAGCCCAGGATAGCTCATTAAGTTGAAGCGGAGCTGTCAGTAGGCGCTCTAGTATCTGCAAACTGAACTGGGGCTGGGAGCTGAACAGGGCTGAGAAGATTCACTTCCAAAGTTCCCTCACAAGGTGCTGGCCAGAGGCTCCAATTCTTCACTGAAGCTCTCTCTGTAAGGGACTGCTGACAGTACGACTCCCCCAGAGCAGAGCAAAGAGAGCATACGAAACCAAAGAGAAAGCATGGTGTAACCTACTCCTTAGGCGGGCAGACCAGACCCACGACAGTGACGTGCTTTGGGACTGACGTAGGTGGCAGGAACCATTTTGAAGAATGCTTTCCTCTCAAAGAGCAGGTTAAATATATGAGTCACTTCAAAATCTTGTTCTGTTCTTGTCAAGAATTCTTACCGAGAAACTAGTTTTCCCCGTGGCTCGCTAATCAGCCATGGGATCGGAGTTATCAACGTGGGGCAAAAAGTAATCAATTGGTATAAAATGCGTTCACTTGAAACATTCCACTGAGGCCCCATGGAAAGTATCCAATCCTGAGGTCAGTTTAGAGTCATACGATCAATAATCAGTTATTCAAAGGAAATAGCTGCAAAGGGTTACACAAGTCTTGAGAGCTTTGTGCCTAATGGCTATTTCCACAGACAGGGTGCATAAAAGGGTCAGAAAATACAGAAGTAACGAAGAACATGGTCCTGAAGGGAGCAGTTTGCTGCTGAGTTCAGGCTGAAGGAGATGAGTTAGTTAAAATAGCCCTTAACAAGATTGCTTAGCAGAGCTTAAAACCTGTTCTTGGTGGCTAGGGTAGTAACATGGGTGACTATCTAACTTTGACTGAGAAATCTGGAAGCCAAGGAGAGATGTTGGTGAGCTGGCAGCCATGTTGTGAAGAAACTGTCATCAATTTGGGCTAGCTTGGGAGCTCCTAGGAAGGTAGTGCATGAATGTTTCTTAAGGAGTAGAAGACAGTAGGTAGTAATGATCTCTTCTGGGTCCATTTAAATCTAAAGGAGGCTAATCAGACAAGGGATGAGACAAAATAGCAATTCCACAATGGCGTAAAACAACAAAAATACAAGGGTCTAGCACTGAGCACCTAACTGACAGAGGGGAATCAACCATTGTATTGAACAGGGTTGTCCAGAGGAACAACCAATAGGATAAGTGAGTATACTGTAAAGGGGGCTTGTTGGATAGGCCTTGCATGAACAGCATTGAGTAGGGTCAACTATGACTGTGTCTGTGTTATAGAAGCCAAGAAGGTAGTAACTGATAAGTCCAGGAAGCTGGTGCCTCAGCAGTCCTAGCTGGGAAAGCCATGGAGGGAGGGGGATGGGCGAGGGGTGGGGGAGGAGTCACTAGTACAGATGGAGTGAGTCTCTGTTGAAAGGCTAAGCTAGATAATGATTGCTGAGGATGTGACACACAACACACAAAGAGGGCCTTCATGCTTCCTTCCTACCATAATTTCCTTCCACCCATATGTGGGCCCATTGGATGGTGCCACCTGTATTTAGGATAGGTTTTCCTTCTCTAAGAAAGACCCACATGTCAGTCAAACCAAGGACCGTCTTCTAGTCCCAGGCAACTCATAACCCAGTCAATCAAGACAAACCTTTACAATCACAATGCAGGAATTACTATCAGAGAAGCATAGAAGGAAGGTCACCAAAGAACACGTAAAGTCACCATGAGACAGTGAATTTTAAATACAGAGATGGCCAGCCATACAATACCAGTAGCTATTGGGCAAGAACATCCAGAGTCTTCCTCCCTGGATTTTCCTTGCCAGCATCATGTGTGACGAGCTGGGGGGGGGGGGGGGGCTTGTCCTTTCCCCAACCACTGCAACCAGCTTGCTCCCAGTGGGTCCCAGTGGAAGAAGTCAGGTTTAACATGAGCTCAAATTGAGGCTTATTTCTGAGCATTTTATATGATAGACTGAGACCTTGTGTCTCAAGGTGAATAAAGGACTTTTTTAGCAGAAGGACCAAAGCTGAGGCAGATGATAGATACTTCAGTTTCTGTCACAGGGAAAGAGGGCAGATGATAGATACTTCAGTTTCTGTCACAGGGAAAGAGGGCAGAGCTATGATGGGACACTTCACGGCTAATTAAAACTGTTTATGTGATTGGACCCCAAGGTTCCGTCCTTGTCCCCATCAGTTTATAAGTCTCATCACCATTGCTTCTGTTTGGAATTAGCATCAGTTTTATGTAAGCATGTACCAATTAAACAAAAGATTTCAACATGATATTTTCATACAAGTGCATTATAAATTTTGATCTGTTCCACCTGTGGACTCTATTTTGCCCCTTCTCTCCTCCTCCCTTGCAAAGCTCCTTCTGACTGTTTCTCAGGTGAATTTGTTCTATATTATCACAGGTGAGAACTAGACAGACAAATAAGGAACTAGAGCAGTGGCTCTCAACCTTCCTAATGATGTGACCCTTAAACACTGTGTTGTAGTGACCCCCAAACATAAAATTATTTTTGTTGCTACTTCATAATTGTAATATTGCTACTGTTGTGAATATAGCAATATAAGTATCTGATATTCAGGATCTGTTTTACAAATTGTTGTTACAAATTGACGCAAAGGGGTCATGACCCACAGTTGAGAACCATTGAACTAGACACTAAATGGAACCAAAATAATTTCCATGTCATATGTCCACAGGATGGAGGCTCCTATGTCTGGCTTCTCAAGGCCTCTTCATTGGTCCTTACTCATATGGAGCCCATAAGCTAAGACCCTTTAACTACTGGCCCTTTGGCTGTTTAGTTATTCAACCATCTGTTTATTCAATCACATTTCAGAGTTCCCAAACTCCTTCTCCCTACTCCTCTCAGAAAAAAATTAAAAATTGAACTCATTAAAAGCACACTCACACACTACTGATTCTTGCTCTATCTTTTGGATCTTAGGTCTTTTAAAAGGAGATGTCTCAAGTGTCTTTATATTTGTACATTACAGACCAATTTTGGTACACAGTGGTAGATAGGCTGCATCAAATTCCAACTTCAAACAAAGAGCCAAATGGATAATCAAATTCAATACACCACATATTGGATAGTTCGTATTTGTTCCATTTACTAGAGTGGAATTCTTTAGCATATATTTAATCTGCATGGCTCTGTTCCTGTGCTCTGTTCAGCTCTCAATCCATCACACACACACACACACACACACACACACACAAACCTCTTAAACTCACTCTCCTGTCAAAATACATTTGATATCCAGTTTTCACCCAGTCTCTGAACAGCCCTTCCTGACCCAGAGTCTCTCTATCCAGAGTGTCTTTACTTCTCCTCCATCAGAATGCCATTGCCTCCCCATCTGAATCCTGCCCAACCTGTGACTGGCAGTCAGGCACAGGGCAATTGTTTCAGTAGCAAGTTTAAGTGGAAACTTCTCCTCCTCATCATCACGGGGGCTAAAGCAATATTAGGCTGCATTAGTAAGTAAAAAAGTGTTCATAAAATGATAGACATTGGTCACAGGATCCCTGGCTAGAACACATCTGGAATGTCAAGCATAGAGCTGGACACCCTCCTAAAGGGAAATAGTACCCGGCTAGAATATAGACAGAAGACAGGGGAGACAATAGTTGATCTTAAGAGTCTTGATCCAAGGAGTGGCTGGTGGCTGCAATGTATAAAAATTCTCTTTTGTTATAAGAAGAAAGAAGTAAGTTAAGGAAAGCTAACATCAATTCTATGTTGAGGTGAAATGTCCAGATTAATTTGCTAAATGGATTTGCAGGGTGAAGGATGCCCTTGCCATGGAACGGCTCCAGTTGGATTTGAAGAACTTGACAGCTGTTTGCACCCAGCGGGTCACTGTGATCTTATTAATGTGGCTTTCCCTCTCTTGAGCCCTTCCAGCCCAGTCCTCTAACTGATCTTTTTCACAATGATTCAGGATCTCCTAGTCTACAGCGGTCCCATGTCTTACATCTTATGAGTTATTGTCTCTGTAGATTTATAATTTTGTTTCTTTGACACAGTCACTATACATGAAAGTTTTAATATTTTTGTTATGTTTTTCATGCTATAAAGAATTATCTGGCGGGCAGTGGTGGCACACGCCTTTAATCCCAGCACTTGGGAGGCAAGGCAGGCAGATTTCTGAGTTCGAGGCCAGCCTGGTCTACAGAGTGAATTCCAGGACAGCCAGGGCTACACAGAGAAACCCTGTCTCGAAAAACCAAAAAAAAAAAAAAAATAAAAAAAAAATATAATCTGAAACATGGTCTGAGGAGATGTCTCAGTAGTTAAGAGCACTAACTGCTCTTGCAGAGGACTGAGGTGGAGTTCCCAGCACCCACATGACAATTTACAACTGCCTGTGACTCTAGTCCTAGGGGATCCGGTGCCCTTTCCTAGCCTCCCCACATACGTGCACACACATGGTAAATATGAACTCATACCAGCGCACACATATGCTTAAAAATAAAAAAAAAATAAATTAAAGCTTTTAACAAATTTAAGAAATATCCTAACAAAGAAGGAGAAAGGCTCATTTTCAGTCCAGGGTTTGGAGGTGTCAGTCCATGGCTAGGTCCACCGCTGCTAGGCTGATGTGAACTAGAAAATCACACTGGGGACACAGAATAGCCACTCTTATTCCCATGGCCAACAGGAAGCAGAGAGTGAGGAAGGGAGTGAGCAGAAGATTGATACTTCAGTGAAATTCTTTCAGAGACTGTTATCTCCAATTTCCAGCTTCTACCAGCTCCCAACAATGGGATCGAATTATGAATTCATCAATGGACTGATTAAGTCAGGAACCTCATGGTCCAAACATGTCCCCAAAACTCCAACTTTAAGCTTTGCACTGGGACCAAACATTTAACCACAATGCTACTGTGGGGGTCACCTCATATTTAGACTACAGCACAGCATCCAGCCTGGTCCCTTGTCTGGAAAAGAAACTTCATATTTACTGTGTCATAATATGCTGGCCCAAAAGCTTATTATTCTATCTAGTGACTAGGAAATTCCCAGTGCACTTCCCTGGGTCCTGCTTCAGAAAGCCCCGCCTCTTGCTATTGATTGCCTCTGAACAGCTCATCCCCATGTATTTCTTCCCCCATTGTATTTTTCAAAGAAAAACCTTTTTCTGAAAGTAATCCTTTTTCTTATTTAATGTGTGGTCAGAATCATAGACAAGAGGGGAACAGATGGCCGAGTTGGAAAGAGACGATTCCAGGCTGTCAGAGGTTTAACAAAGCTAATGAAAGGAAATTTACCAAAGACATAGAAAGGCACGGGCATTTGAGATGTTTTAAAGCCCAGCCCACTGCGCCTGGCAGCTCCTCTCCACAGGCTCTCCTCCACCCTTTGCCCCTCAGAAGAACGTGAGGTTGCCAAGCTGGATCTGATGTAACACAGCACTGTGGCTCTCCTAAGCACACGCACAGGACTGGCTGGCTGGGGTGCCATTGTCTTCAGAAAATTATCTTGGCATGGTTCAGCTGCCCAGGCTGTGCCTGGGTACACCTGGCTGTGGTCCCAGATCCCCTGATGTGACAGCTAAGCAGATAGTGTAATGCAGCACGGGGGGGGGTGCTTTATTTAACTGTGGGGGCAATGCTACTTCTGAAAGGCTATTTCATAATTCTTACACCTGCTCCATTCTGTGAATGTCTTCCAGCCCCCTGCCTCTTCTCTCTCTGATTTTCTTTGAATAGAAAGCTTACAAAATGGCCCCATCTGTTTCTATCAGTCTTTGTCCTCTAAGGAAACCTGGCATTACATTAACCATGAAGACACGTGTCCTTTGGTCACCTCCTGGCACAGGGAAGTCAGCTGCATCCCCCTAATGAAATGCTGGTGTGCTTTGACTTTCTCTGAAATGAGGTCATACTGTACTGCTGGCTGGCCTCAAGCACAAGCCAATGCTCCTGCCTGGGCCTCCCAATGCTAGGATTACAGATTTGTACCACCATGGTCAACTTGGGCTCTTGTTTTCTTATGTTCTGGAGAGGAAATCTGTGAAATGGATGAGTCTCCCCAGAGAGCATCAAGCAGCAGATGTATCATGGGGCCTGGGTTTCCTGAAGATCTGCAGAGAACCTGAAGGAAGATTGAGAGGGTTGGTAGCTTCCAGCCTCACCAACCTTTCACTTGACCTTTCCAATATTGGTTGCTACAGGGGGGAGACCTGAGGACCAGGGATCTGGCTTAATTTAGATTCATGCAGACATAGCCTAGGTTTTCCAACTGGAGCAGTCAACCCTGATTATCTTACCATCAGGTAAATTGTGATGATCCTGAAGTGGGAGGAAGAGGCTGGCACAGGTGGGCATAGTCTGAGGATTGTTAGAACAGGCTATGAGGGAGAAGGTGGGCATGCGCAGAAGGCATTCACTTCACCTTCTAGAAGAGACCAAAGGTAGATTAGACATTGAACCAGTATATTTTAGATTGTTAATCGTCCATGACCATCAACCTGATCAAACTGATAACATGCTTAAGAGATTAGCAAAACACACCTCTGGGTGTGTCTGTGATGGTATTTCCAGAGACGATTATACCCTGAAGACTCTGACCTAAAGGACCAGTAAGTGTTTAGATGGATTCATAATAAGATGGCACTATTGGAAGGTGGGGAAATTTCGAGGTGAGGTAACATTTAGCTGAAGGAAGTAGGTCACTGGGGCCATACCCTTAGCTAAATCTTGCCTAGACCCCATGCTGGCTTCCTGGTCACTGTTGTGTAAACTACTTGACTTAGGCTTTTCTTGGCATAAAAAAAAATACACTCTTGAAACAAGTGAGCTAAAATTAATCTTTCCCACTCAGTTCTGTTAGCTATTTTGGTCACAGTAACATGGAAATGAATATATATGAATATGCATGTATATATACATATATACACATGTGTACGAATATGTGTGTGTGTGTGTGTAATTCAGGCATTAGTTATGTTTTCATTGTTGGTCTTTCCCATCCTCTTGGAATATAACTTAAGACAGGTGTCTGTGTATCTTGCACTATTTATATCCTAAGTTACAGTGCCTGGCATACAGTATACTGTAAGCAGCAATAGTTCAAAGAAGAGATGATAAAGGCAAATACGAGAGTGGTATTGGGACTAAGAAGAACAGGAACTTCACATATTATATGATTTCCCAGTTGACTGAAAATGTCAGTTGAAAGAAAGGGAATGATGAGGCTTTAAGAATGAACTGAAACAGAGAGGTAAAGATGTAAAAAGAAGGACCAGGTACGTAACAGTGAGCCCTGTCAGGCTATTTTAACATGGAACTGGTTATAGAGTCTTGTGCTAGTAGTTTTAATGTCAGCTTGACACAGTCTCCTGGGAAGAGATTCTTAATGAGGAATTGTCTAGACCAGACTAGCTTGTGGGTATGTCTGAGGTTGTCTTAATTGCTTATTGACGTATGAGGATGCAGACCACTGTGGGTGGCACCATTCCCCAGGCAGGGGTTCTGAACAATATAAGAGAAGTGAAAGTTAGCAGAGAATAAATAAGCCAGCAAGAAAGGGTATAGTCTCTTTTTGCTCTTGACTATGGATATGGTGAGGAGCTACTCAAGTTCCTGACTTTATTTCCCCAATGATGGACTATCATTTGGAGTTGTAAGTCAAAAGAAACCTTTTTCTCCCCTAAGTTGCTTTTTGTCCAGATATTTTATCACAGCAACAGAAATGAAACAAAAAAAGTATTCAAATGGAGACATAGTTGGCAGGTAGAACCACCCACAGAGCCCACTGCAAGATACTGTAGAATCGGAGGTCACCAGAAAACTGATGGATACAGATCTCAGGAACTAGAAAGAACTCTATATATTATGCCAGAAACATGCAGAAGAGAAAAGGTCCCGGCACATTTGAGAGAACATAAGTAAAATTTGTGCATGGTTCCAAGTTTCATTCCCAAGGGCAGTCTTTCCTATTAGGTGTCATCTGAGACATCCCAACAAGGAAGAAAGGTTTTCACAAGTACAGGGAACACATCTTGGAATACTTATGTCTTGTTTAACTGAAAACTACTAAGCACCCACTCAAGAGGACTCAACAGTGTTGTTTATCTCAGCCAGTTATCTAAACATTTGTGAAATGACAAAGGGTGAATTTGTTCTCTAAACTAAAGCATGCCTCTCTTCTGGGTGTCTCAAAGCTTTTTCACAAGTGTTTCATGAAGGCAAGTATGTTACCATCCCTTTACAGATGGGGCCAGTTCACAAAGAGGTTAAAGTAATTCCAAGTATGGTACAAAAGTCAGAGGGCAACTTCTGGAACAAATCTTTGAAATCTTGGATCTCAAAGATGCCCAGACTAAGGTCATCCTGGTCACAAAGGCTTAGTTAGATTTATGAGCCAATCAGAAGAAATGTTACACCAGTGATCTTGGATTCCTAGGTTTGAACACTAATGGTTCACTCTCTCCTTTGGCATTTTTTTGTTTGTTTGGTTGGTTGGTTGGATTTTGTTTTCAAGACAGGGTTTCTCTGTATAGCCCTGGCTGTCCTGGAACTCACTCTGTAGACCAGGCTGGCCTCAAACTCAGAAATCTTCCTGCCTCTGCCTCCCAAGTGCTGGAATTAAAGGCGTGCACCACCACAGCCTGGCCTCCTTTGGCATTTTAAAGCTTACATCCATAATACATATATAGATATAAATAACTATAATATATAGTTATTATATTATATTATATTATATTATATTATATTATATTATATTATATTATACATATTTAAGTATGGTTATTTTGGAGCTTAATTCTAGTTCTCCTTCTGTCTCCTCTGACCCCGGATCTATCTGAACTAGATGAATTGTGGAAGGGAGAAGAAAAACTATATAGTTCTTTTCTGCAGTGGGGTAAGGGTTCCTGAGGTTGCCCCATAATATCAAATGGGAGGATCGGCATGGAGAAGCATAGAGATCTGGGCAAGGTCTGGCTGGGTTTCCCAGTGAGGCTAAAATGTTCATTGCTGGTTTCTGTTGCTGACAGGTATCTTAGTCACCATTCAATTGCTGTGAAGGGACACTATGACCAAAGCAATTTATAAAAGGAAGAGTTTATTGGGGGCTTACAGTTTCAGAGGGAGAATCCATGACAATCATGGTGGGAAGCATGGCAGCAGGCAGGCAGACATAGTATTGGAGCAGCAGTTGAAAGCTTACTGAGACAAGCATGAAGCAGAGAGGTAGAAAGAGCTCATTGGGAATAGCATGGGGTTTTGAAGCCTCAAAGCCCATCCCAGTGACACATCTCCTCCAACATGGCCACACCTCCTAATCCTTCCTACAAAGTTCCACAACCTCGGGAACACATTCAAACTCATCAGCCTATAGAGGGCATTCTAATTTAAATCACCATAAAAGGTAAGGGACTGGACTTCTTCCTTTGAGGTCATTCTTATCTCAGAGGTCCACAATGCTATGTTAAATGATTAAATACCTTGGTATCATCAAAAGTAGCCAGTTCCATCTGGACCAAACAAAATCAACAGTTATTTATACCTCCTGCTGTATTTGTTCACTAGAATTCTAGAATCCTGACAACAGGGAGTTCCTCTCTAACTAGAGGAGTAGTGACAGTGGGAGACAGAATGCTGAGTGCCATGACAGAGTCAAAATGAGACAGGGAAGTTGTATAACTGAAAATAGTCTGGGTTATTTGCAAAAAAAAGCTTGTCCAAAGGTTATGTGTTGCATGATGGGATTTTTCTCCTAATAATTCAATTCACATCTCCAGGTAACCACCAGAAAGCATGAGTTGAAATTGCATTGCTCATGACAAGCAAACAAAGGCAGGGCTTTATTTCTAAATCCACTGCAAGTAGAAGCACCCACGGCATATCGAAGACTCTATGGTCCTGCGGGAGGCTGAAGCAGGAGTTCACGGCTAGCCTTGCCTATAGAGGGAAACTCTGTGCCAAAGCAAGACAAAAGACCTTGAGAGTTCCACAATATATGGAAACAAAAGGAAGGTTTCGACCTTACAGGGGAGACACTGGCACACTTCAACTTAGAATAACAGCTAGACTAGAAAGTCATGAGTACAAGGTTTATCAACAATCATATATGGTAATAATTATAATACATTACAAAATACTTTGGGGCTAGGGAGACAATTCAGTTGATAAAGTGCCTGATACACAGCATGAGAGGACTTGAGTTTAGAACACTATGCAAAACTATAGGCGTGATAATAATCACCAATAATCCAAGTGTTAGTGAAGATGGCAGAGCCAAAAACAATCTCTGGGACTCACTGGCCAGCCAGTCTAGCCAACTGGTAGCTGCAGGTTCACTGAGAGAGCTGTCTCAAAAATTGAAAATGGAGAGTGGTAATAAACAGCCTTTACATACACATGCAAACAGAGCACATGCATAAGCACACATGCATGTGTAGTCCTAACATACGTACACAAACACACTTAAAAAAACACTATAGGCCCAAATCTAGAATATATTTCCCCAAATTATACATATAATAGTTCCCTCAAGGAATCTAATTAAATTAGACAAAATAATTGCTCCTAATGACGACAGCTTTATTCAAAGCTACCACAGAAAAATTGACATTTTAAAAAACAAATACACACACACACACACAACACACACAACACACCACACATTTATTGACAGCCCATAAAGATAAAAAACAAACACAGATGGTAAAGCATCTAGTGTGATAGGATATTTGAAAAATGCATGTGTATTTAAGTTATATTTTTATGGGGAAATCAGAGGGAATTCTATGATATGAACTTAATGGTGTCTATTTTGATATGCTATCATTTCAGATTTTATTTTTGAAATGTTTTCCATTATGTTCTAGCTAAATTTTTGCCTGCTTGTGTTTAGTTTCAAAGAGTTGCAACCTGAATTCAAGGAAGTGAAAACACAGGTAGAGGAAAGCGCTCATTAGCTGCAGGAAAAAACTGCCTTCGAAGCAAGCTGGCCGGAGCCAGAGTCCTCATCAGAACCCAGAAGAATCCTTAGGCTTGGAAGTTGTTGTGACACGGAGACAGGAGGTGGCACAGATTCTTTTCTTCCTCGGACTGTGGTTCCCAGGAGAAAGTTGAGTTTCACATTCCTTGTGACTTCCAGCAAATTTCTTGGTTTACATGCTGTCTTCCAGAAGACTCGGTTTCCCACAGTTAAGGTGTGGGAAGACATCAGGGTGGCAAAACTGAATGAAGATTGCGGATAAAATGGTGTGTGTCCGTCAAGGTCTTTGGAAATAGAAAATCAATCTAAGCAGCTCGTTAGATGTGGGGGTCTCCTCATGTCCAAATCAAGTGTCTAATGAACAGTGAAGAAACACAGGCCTCACTTTTCAAAGGTTTGGGAAGTTCATGCTTTGTCAAAACAAAAATAACAAATGGAATTTCAGGTCACCTCCGGGTAGCAGAAGGCCAGTATTCATCTTGGATGGAACGTCCCTGCGGCTTTCCAGTCAGGCAGCACTAATCTATTTGGAAGAGTCGAGGTCATCTACCAGCAGTCCCTTGGGAGACTATTTGCGGCACATCTTGCTGAGACTCTAGCTTTCATCTTTAAAAGGAAATGAAGCACTTGACAATTTCATCGGACACGTCAGAAGAAAATCTCCACCTAAAGGGGCATTTGAGAGCTCCTCAGACTCTCCCATTTCTCCCTTGAGGACTCCCTTTCCTCAAAAATTTACACTACTCCCATGATCATAAAAAACCTAGCTCTTCTTCCCTTCTTTAACAATTTTGAAAAAAGAAAGAGAGAGAGAGAGAGAGACAGAGAGAGGAGACAGAGAGAGAGAGAGAGAGAGAGAAAAACAATCAATTTTGATCTGAAACCAAAAAAAAAAGCTCTCTTGTTGTTCCTTTGGCAAATCCTAGACACTTTGACATGTGAAAGCCCCTCACCTAAAATTAAGCCACTAAAATAGTATTTTCTAGACGAGCAAGAGTACATGCCTATGGAGTGCAGGGTCCTAGGTTCTCCGTCATTAACATAATAATTTTAAAATGGTTTTTAGAAGCTGAGTCTAAAGTGAAACCATTGTCACTCAGGTTGAGCAGTGGACGGCAGGCTGGGAGCCATCACTGCTTGTTCTGTGTCCCAGGGAATGTCTAAGGTCCACAGTGCTCTTAAAGTCCCATATCTTATGCTAGGAGAACACACTGCCCTTTATCCGAGAACTGAGACAAGCATAAAATATGTTATGGAGAACTGGAGAATATCGGCTTTTTTTCCTCTCCTTCCCCCTCACTTTAACATGCCGTAAAAACTGAAGGCAGTGCTTCGTTATTGAAAAGTGGAGAGATGACACCCTTCCCAGCACAGTCCAGGCAAGACTTACAGAGTATAAATAGAGTGTTCACAGTGAGAGTTAGATAAAAGCTAACAGAAGTCTTGATCAATGGCTGCTATGTGCTAAATATTGTAAGAATGCAGAGAGGTTTACAAAGATAAGAAAAATATTCTTGTCCTTCAGGGAGCATGTAGTGAGTGGAGACAAGGCAAGTATAGCTCGCCCTATAAGGCAGAAAGCGAGTCACAAGATCTTTGTTCTCAGATGGACCAATGTACTTGATACGATGGGGAGATCCAACTGAAAGCAGAAAGCAGAGGCTAAAGGGCAGGGAAGGCAGTTAAGGTCAACAGCAATGCTCTAAGCAGAAGAAATAAAAGCCTCAGCCTGGTAAGTGTTTCTGGTACCAAAGAGGATAGATAAAGGGAGAAGTCCTCCTGTAGGCCATGGTTCACTGTCACCATGAGTGGAAGCCCAGGAAGACTGAGAAAGCAAGATAACTCCAGGGTTCCTGCCCTGCCCTGTCATGTGGGGAGAACAGTGCAGCCATCACCCTTGCTGGGGAAATCAGAACGAGAGAGAAACTGTGTGTCTCTTAACCAAGATGCTTAGGACCAGA
Organism: Mastomys natalensis; assembly: GCA_021653895.1. Classification (NCBI taxonomy): domain Eukaryota; kingdom Metazoa; phylum Chordata; class Mammalia; order Rodentia; family Muridae; genus Mastomys; species Mastomys natalensis. Next base: position 52,421 of record JAJTUV010002665.1, on the reverse strand, counting down.
AGGGATTTTTGAATTTTGGATGTTGACATATTTATATATACATAATGAGCTACCTCAAAAGGTATGGGATCCAAGGTTAAAGTTGAAACTCAGTTATGTCCCATATACCTCACCCCTTACACAGATAGCCTAAAGTCAACCCTATGTAGTAAGTCAAATGATTTTATGGTGTCACTTATAAGCATCATATTGGTACTCCAAGGGTTTTAGATTTTGAAGTAGTAAAGTTCAACCTGTTTTAAAACCATAGAAAGAGAGGCATGCTGATGAAAACCTTTTGAAAGAAATTGAGTTTAACAGAATGAATACTTCTTCTTGTGTGCTTCATTCTCTGCAGAGTTAAAACACCCCAGACCTCCTGATTATAATCTCTCCTCTATGAGAGGGTAGCCAGTGAGCATACCGGCCGCTACATAGTTCCCAAATATTCTTACCATCAGCGACACAATTCGAAGCACCCAAGAGAGCTGAGGTTTTTTCTCTATTTGTCTCCAAGAATCCTCTAATTAATGAAAAAGCAAAATGCAGCCTAGACACGGGGTAACCAAAACACACCAAAAAAGCCATTGATTCAGAATCTCTTACAAAAACAATTCCGCTGGCAGAATTCTAACTTGGTAAACAGTCCCTAAAATGGGAATCCAAGCAGAGAGAAGGGCAGCGTGCAGAATGCATCAGCTCATAAATAAACCCCCTTTAAAGTCTCTGAGCCAGAAAATCAGCCCCAGTACCAGCACAGAGAAAGAAAACTGCCTTGGCAGTCCTGCCCCCAGTGACCAGGGACCAGATGGCAAGGCATTTGGGAACTTCTTGCTTTATGCTGCATAGGAAGTAGTCTCCTGGGGAGACTGGTTGGCCTGTGTCATCCTCCTCTTCCCGCTGAGTCCCATCCGTACCATTTCCACTGGGCATCAGAGAAGAAGCTCAAAGCCTACTTGATTCTTTTCATAATTCCTTCTTAAGAAGTGAGGACTCTCCTGTCACCTTCCAAGTGACAAGCAAAAGCCTCCTAACTAAATATGAACATGCATTCTGATTTTCAGGACCCAAGTTTAGGCATTGATCATTTACTTGTTCCATTAAAAGTTATATGCAGGCTGGGCAGTGGTGGTGCAGCTTGTGGGAGGCAGAGGCAGGTGGATTTCTGAGTTCGAGGCCAGCCTCGAGTGAGTTCCAGGACAGCCAGGACTACACAGAGAAACCCTGTCTCGAAAAACCAAAAAAAAAAAAAAGTTATATGCAGTAAAATTATAATTTTTCTGCTGTATAATTCAATGGCTTGAAATCAATGTATCTTGCTGCAAACACATCTCATGTTTCCACTAATGGAAACTGTCTTAGTCAGGGTTACCATTGCTGTGATGAAACACCATGACCAAAAGCAAACTGGGGAAGAAAGGGTGTATTTGGCTTCATACTTCCATGTTAATCTTTATCATTGAAGGAAGTCAGGACAAACTCAAACAGGACAGGAACCTGGAGACAGGTCCTGAGGCAGAGGCCATTGAAGGGTGAGATTTACCGGCTTGCTCAGCCTGCTTTCTAATAGAACCCAGGATCACCAGCCCAGGGTTGACCCCACCTACAATGGTCTGGGCACTCTCCCACAATCAAAAATTAAGAAAATACCCCACAGGCCTGCCTACAGCCCTATCTTATGGAGACATTTTCTTAATTGACGTTCCTTCCTCTCAGATGACTTTAGCTTGTGTCAAGTTGACATAAAACCATCTAGTACAGATATATATTTTATGGTGCCTTGATCTATGGTTTCTTTGTTTTGCTACCATAAAAGTATTATAAAACTGATTCCAATGTTGAAACATGGATTTTGGGGGTAACCCTAGTCTCTGTTCATGGGTCATGGCCACTCAAATTTGGCTCTAGAATAAACTCTCATTCACTTTGAGGTGAGAACTATGTTCTTTGAGTTGATATACTCATATACATAAAGTCAAAATAAATAAAACCTGTATAAAACCGGCCTTATATTGATACAGTTGTAAGCAGAATTGTTTTTCATTTTCTTCTAGTTGTTTATTAGAATTTATATTTGTAAATCCAAACTTTGTGATATACATTATATTGATCAGTCTGCTAAATTCACTTCATGGTTTTGTGGACTCCTTAGATTTCCATTTACAGATACATGTAATTAGAATATTCTTGCCTTTAAGTCCCAATTTTTATAACCTCTCTTTGCTTCTTGTTTCCAGGCACTAGTAAGGCTCTCAAACACAACACTGGATAGATGTGTTAGCAGGCAGTCTTGTCCTTGATCTTGGGAGAGAAGGTATGACATATGCCACCCTTAGGTGAATGTCAGCAGCATATTTTTCTCACAGATTGATGGAAGTCCCTTCTACTTCTGGTTTGTCAAAGATGATCCATGAATTCTGTTGGTGCTTTTCTTCATTTACTGAGGTGGTCATATGTTTTTCTCCTTGATAAAGAATCCCGTGGATGACACTTAGTTTCAAAACACTAAGTCACAAGAGTATTTGCTACAGACTCCCCCTTCACTCTCAAAGGTGGCCTTTCTTTTTACAACAAATGGCACAGCTGTCCTTTCCAGATTCTTCTGTTTTGCATAGCGACTGGAGTTTCCATGACTACGGCAATAGAGTTTTGCTATTCTAAAGGGTCTACTGCCAGACTAGGAGTGGGAGCCCTTTCTGGCACTTGGGAGCAGACTAGAAATGTAGGGCCTGAAGGAGCATCTTTCCAAATGACATACAGAAAGCAGCAAGTCATAAATCCATCCATCCCAGACTCAGTTCTTCTTGGCTTAAAACCCCCAGGAAAATCTTGCTTTGACCCCTAGAGAGACTATTTATCTTTCTCTGATCCTCATTGCCTTTTGTGTTGAGCACTACAAAATCAGATCTTCCACAAAAAGAAAGTTCCTGCCTTCTATATTTCAGCAATATAGTCAGCAAACAGATTAAACAGATGCACAATTGGTAAAAGTGTGAAAGCCAAAGCCTTGGCTAATAGCTTTCACTTTTATTTTCTTGTTTATTTAATTTTACTTTTTTGGCCCAGAGTATTGCTGTGTTGGCCAGAATGACCTTGAAATCCTCCTGCATCAACCTCCCGAATGCTGGGAGCAATACAGGTATGGGGCACCACTCTTGGCTCTGAGAATGAATTGCTTTAAGTATCTTCTGCAATTCAGGCCAAGTAGGATGGCACACACTCTAGAGGCTGAGACATGGAGATCACAAGTTTAAATCTACCCAGCATGCATAGCGAGATACTATGTGTCAGCCAACCAATATATCCAAAATTCAAACAAACAGGAGCTAATTTGAAAACTGTAGGTAGAAGACATTTTGATGTCATATTTAATTGGAATCTTCAGAGACTGCCTTTTTAATCTCAGCTCATTGACAAATTCAGCTTATGACTCTGAGCCAGTAATTTATATATATATATATAATTATATATATAAACATCTGCTGTTACTTATGTAGACTGTGTCGTATATTTCACTTTATAAACATAATAGTTAGGAATGTTTTTCTTTTACTGTTTTCACTCATATAAAAAGAAGATAAAATTATGAAGGTGAATCCAAGATTCCTCTTTTATTGTAAGGCCAGATGTGGTATGTTGTGCCTATGATTCTAGTACTTGGAAAAGTGAGACAGAAGGATTGCCAAAAGTGTAAGGCTAGCCTGGGCTACATAGTGAGTTCAAGTCTAGTCCAGCCCAATCTTCAGAGCAAGGTCTTCCAAGAAAAAAAAAAAAAAAAAAAAAAGCTGGAAAGAAATTTATCAGTAGTGACAAGAACAGCCAAAACCAATAGTCATCCTCATGATGAGAACTCAGGACAAAATGCCTCTTGACAACAAGATCTCCATGCAGAGGGTTCTACTACCTGACTAGGTGAGACCCAGACAGGGTCACTTTCTTAAGGCCATGCAGTTGGCAAATAGCAGGGGTGAAATCTCAATGCAGGAAATATGACATCAAAATACTTGATGTTCAACTATCCATGCCATAACATGAAAAATAGAAAACACATACACACACACACACACACACACACATACACACACACACACATATACACACAATGTCTTGAGCACTTTTCTGATGCTGGGTTTTGCTCTTGTCTGGCTTGGATTACCAGAACATGAGTGTCACCTGTCACCACATTGTTGTAGATGTCATTCTAACACTCAGCTTTGCATTCCATATTTTGTGGCATTTTCTCCACTCACTTACTCCTTGGTTTCCTAGAGCCCATCTCTTCTACTGAGGACATGTCCACTCTGAGACACTGACCTGACATAGCTGACCAACTCACGACCTTTGCCAACAGTGCGCAGGAAGGGGCAAGACTTGTCAGTTTGCACCTGTATTCACAAGCATTCAGTGCACAGTAGCTTTCAACTTGGACTAAGCAATGGGAACCATGTGCCCCTACCTTGTGCTTCCTGCTACACCAGCTGTGAGGCACTCAGTGTGAACAAAGCTCTGGATTCCATGTACATATATATGGAAAGAGAGAGAAAGACAGAGAAAAAGACAGAGAAAGATGATAGATGATAGATAGATAGATAGATAGATAGATAGATAGATAGATGAGGATAGAGACAGATGGTGATGATAGATAGAAGACATATATAGATATGTTGATAATAAAACATATATATATTATATATTACATTTATATGTATAGGTGATGGTTAAACATAGATGATAGATAAAAGACAGTTGAGAGATGACATAGATAGATAGATAGATAGAAGTAGATAGATAGATAGATAGATAGATGACAGATATATCTATATCAATATATCTATCTATGGTGGTTAAACAGATGATAGATAAAAGACAGTTGAGAGATGACATAGATAGATGATACATAGATAGATAGATAGATGATAGATAGATAGATAGATATAGATATCAGATGATATAATGATTAGAAATAACAGATAGATGGATGGATAGATGATAGATAGATGACAGATGATTGATATAATTAGACAATCAGACAGACAGATAGACAGACAGGAGATGAGTTAGTTTCATTTTACCAAGGGTGGTGGTACACACCTCATCATAGTACTTGAGGAGCTGAGGCTAAAGAATCTGAGTTTAAGATCAGCCTGGCAATATGTAATAATATTGCAGTGGTGGAGGGGAAGAAAAAGAAAAGAGGAAAAAGAAAGAAAGGCAGAAAAGAGGCAAGCAAAGGAAACACTCTATGCCCCAGGCCACTATCAGTTATGACAGTAATGAGACATCAGAGCCAGGAGGGATAGCAGAGCAGAGTGAAGAATACATACTAAGACAGACCAAGCAACCAGGAGACAAGAGAGCGTAGGCAACCATGGCCAGATTCAAAGCGAAGTTAAGACTCACATCTGGAGTTCAAGTCCTGACTAATTCATTCTTCTATGGGTGGATAGTGCCATGAGAAACTTCAGAGCCAGAGCAAAGACTGATGGGAATCCGAGCAAGGCTCTAACTGGCAAACCACCACGGTTTCCGTTGGCAGCAATAAAGGAAAGAGAAGGTAAGATAACTCCATGTGCTTCACCACTCGGTGCTCTTGGATAGGACTTTAGCACCATTTTGTCCCTGACATAAATTTTAGGACCTTGTCATCATAGATTCCTGGAGGTCCCTGATAATGACCTACAAAAGCTGTAAATGGAACACTAACCCAGACAGCAACTGGTCTTATGACTTCACTCCCCTATTGGGGGATTCTCCCTCTAGGCAGTATGCCTGGCCCTCACTTGCACAGGGAATTTCCCTGGAAGTGCTCACCACCAATCTGAACTTTTAGCACAGAGACAGCATGTTCAAGGGGCCTAGGAGGTGAATTCTTGACCTGACCTTGTTGCCTGGGCAGAAGCTGACTCTTTCCCACAGTCTCTGGCCCAGACCTTTAGATCACAGCCAGGAATGTATGCTGCAATTGACTGTAGCCTGGATTCGGACACAGATGCTGTGCAATGATTAATGAGCAAAAAAGTTTAGTCAGAACTACACTCAATTATCCTGATGTTGCTGTTTCCTGTAGACACTCATTTCTCCAGGACGCCTCATTCCTTGGGAGCTGCACAGCTATCCCTGTTAGATTATGTATCTGTGATGACATTGACTTTGTGACAGATAATCGGAGACACAGACTTGCCTGTGTTCCCATCAGCAACCGTGTCTGACTGCTGCTACATTCATCCCCAGAAATTTCCTAAAATGGTGATGTTTGCTTCTGTTTATCTCGTTGAATAATGTTAAAAGCAACAGGAAAAAATGAAAACATTAGATGTTCTGTCTTATGTCACAAAGTCTGTGAATGAGATGGACTCTGGGTCTCTGATTGAGTCGGCATGCTCAACTCCATTCTTTGATAAGATTGGACTCAGCTCAAAATTTTGATTAACATCGATTTCTTACAACTGCATATAATGCTCACTTTGTGTTTTTGACACAGTATCTCACTACGTCTGTAGTCCAGGCAGCCTCTGACTCAATTCTCTTTCACTTCCAAAGTCCTGGGATTACAGGCATGCACCGCCTAAAATTAAACTTTGATACCAAATATGAATCTCTTGGCTTGCTTTTTTTTTTTTTTTCAGGGGAAATGAGATTTCTAGAGATTTCCTGAGGAAGCTGAAAGCTTCCTACTTCAGCTTGTAGCAAACAAACATAACTGTGCCTGGGATCCTCGGAGGAAAAATGGGCTGCCAGACCATCCTGCCTAGCGACTAAGATCCTGAGATCAAGGAGAACGCCCAGTTAACGGGTTCTATTATTTATAGTTGTTTATCAGCGTTCAGGACCACAGGTGAGAAGCCAGGTTCAGCCCTCTCTCATTTTTTTGAACAAAATAGATCCACCCATATTCCTGTTGATTAAAAGGCATGTGAATTACTGTTTCCCCTCTGGGCTGTGGTCTGATAACATCCACCAGAAGAATGTAGCTACAACATGGCCTTTCTTATAACACACACACACACACAACACACACACACTCGGACACACACACACACACACACACACACACACACACACACACTGTATCCATTTACTAGAGTGAGGATAATTTAGTGTTAAACTGAAATTGATTTGTCTGTTTTCTTCTCCCTCATGTTTGGGGTTGAACAATAACAAAAATCTCAACCAAATACATTATAGCTTCATGATCCTAAGGGCTTGATGCAAAGCCTTCTGGCATGTGTATCATACACTGGGAGAAACAAGACCAAAAGCATAGAAATCACATGCCTTTAACCCTTGCACTCAGGAGGCAGAGGCATGTGAACCTCTGTGAGTTAGAAGGCAACCTGGTCTACAGAGTGAGTTCCAGAACAGCCAGGCTATTACACAGAGAAACTCTGTCTCAAAAACAAAACAAATATCAAACAAACAAACAAACAAACAAAACCCCACCTGTGGCTCATTGAAATAGAATCTGGTAGTAGTAGTATTATTAAATGGAGAACATCTGAATTAATTGGAATAATGATAACTTATAAAGATACCCAGTGACTTGGAGAAGGATGTATCAACTCATCTAGAAACACAGAATGAGTCTTGATTGTCTATAGACACTGGCAGTTCTAGGCATGAAATCCAGGCTTCCAGGAATATAACTGAGTTTGCTACATGGAGAACAAAGAACCAGGCTTTGCTTGTCTGGACTTGCAGCCTTATAAACCACACTTGGGTTACTGAATTGCAATCTCTGAGCCTCATTCACTCAATTAAAAAAAATGGAAGCTAACCCCTGAGTTATTGTAAGACTAAGTAAGTATTGAAGACTAAGTAAGAAGATGCATGTTCTGAATACAAAGCAGATGATGAATATTAGCTACTAGATTTTCAGTGAGGGGAGAAAATTTTCAACATCTTCCATTTCACATATAATGTGATTCTGTCATCACACCTCACCTGAAGTAGAGGACAGCAGGTTTGTATCCCAGAGGTGCTCTTTAAAACCTCACAATACTGAAGTCAAAGGACCAATGAGCTCCTGAGAGGTTTTGACCCTATTAAAATGAAGAAGCCCTTGGATATGTCTTTAGCAAACTAGACAAGAGTTAAGTTGTGATTGACAACAGTTAGCCTAAGCTAATACTCAGTTCTCGGACACTGTTGCTAAACACTTTAATTTTGCACAGATACATTTGCTTTAACTAACCTTGCCTTTCACCTATTTCGCCATCAGTCAGGGTCTACACGAACCTTTGCTCTGCCCTTCCTAGCCTTAGGAATCGAGAGTGTGTTTGTGTTCAGTGTTGAGATAAAATTAAATACTCCATGCTCGAATTTTACTTCTCAATTCTCTTCTAAGTTTTGTAATTTTGTCTAAATGCAAGTTCATTCCGTAAGAATTTGTGGTTTGTCAGTGTTTCTCAGGTTGTGTTTTAATATCAAGCTGGTTCAGAGAAAAAGGCTTAACTGATGATGCCACAGACCATGGCTGTTTTTGGTTTTCCAAGGAAAATCCATATTGGGTATCTTAGTTAGAGTTTTACTGCTGTGGACAGAGACCGTGACCAAGGCAACTCTTATAAGGACAGCATTTAATCGGGGGTGGCTTACAGGTTCAGATGTTCTGTCCATTATTATCAAGGTGGGGACATGGATGGCAGCATCCAGGCAGGCATGGTGTAGGAGGAGCTAAGAGTTCTACATCTTCATCTGAAGGCTGCTAGTTGAAGACTGACTTTCAGGCAGTTAGGATGAGGGTCTTATAGCCCACATCCACAGTGACACACCTACTCCAACAAGGCCATACCTTCTAATAGTGCCACTCCCTGGGCCAAGCATATATAAACCATCACATTGAGAGACCAACCATTGCTTCTCTCAATCGCAGAAGTAATATTTACGGTGAAACAAAACTTCCAGAAGGAAAGGACAGTCCCTGGAATAGATACCAGTTGCAACATCAGTGTAATGACCTTGTGACATTATGACCCTATTTGGAAACCACCCCCCCCCCCAACTAACACAGGCCACACACAACCCCATACTGAGTCCTTTTTCTCTGTACTCTGCTCCCACTGAGCCCCTGGTACTGGCTAGAGTTCAAGAGAAGTGGGACTTTTTTTTTTTTTATTTAAAACATTATTGTTATGTGGTGTGTGTGTGTGGTGTGTGTGTGTGTGTGTGTGTATAAGAATGCACATGAGTGTGCACATTGTAACATGTGTGTGGGGATCAGAGGAATGGAATTCTCTAGAGTCAGTTCTCTCTTTCCACCTTTCCATGGATTGTGACAAACAGCAACCAGGCCAGCTGGCTTATGTCACAAGAACCTACACCCGCTGAGCCATCTTATAGGTGTTCTTTGTGAAGAAAAGGAGACAGATAGACAGACAGAGAGAGAAAGAAGGAGAGAGAGAGAGAGAGAGAGAGAGAGAGAGAGAGAGAGAGAGAGACTCTGTTGGATTAAAATATATACCTTCTTTCTCGATGCTAGCTACTATTGCCTTCAGAGAGTGTAATGCAAATAGGTAGGAAACATTATCAACACCAGGATATTGATAAATAGTCTATGCACAGATTCCAGAAAACATATCAACTCTATGCATCTAACAGGGAGTGACAGAGTTCTACTGCTGATGTTATAGTAATCACACATTCTTGCTTTTACTATCACGATAGCAAATTCTACATTGGAATCTAAACATCGCATAGTCAAATGCATGTTAGAACTATATAGGAGTTGGGTTGACTGACTAGATCCATGTAGGGCCTTTTTCCTTTGTCAGGTAAGCAAGGTCTCCTCTAGACTTTTGACTAATTTGGATTCATTCAAATCTGAAAGCGAAAAGGGTTAAATTATAAAGTGCTAAAGCAAGAGAAGTTACAGTATTTGATGATAGCATTTTTATTCTTGACCACAACTCTGTGACTAATTTTATAAACATGAAAGGCACTTTGAGGACAGGGGGAGACACATTTCCTATTCCATGTGGCCAGACATTTTTGCTTCGGGGCAGTGCCTGAAAGAGGATAAGAGAACGACAGATGTGTTGAGATATTTTGGTAGAAAAATACTGGGATAGAGGGTTTGGCTTGGAGGGTTCGGGGGTCTCTTCTTTCGCTCTCCCTTGCCTGCGGAGTGGGTATTCTGGACGAAGAAAGGCTGCGCTGCCTCGGAGAGCTGTCGGTAGGAAGTGCTGTCCTTCTGCAGGGCCAGGAAAGGGAGTTCAGGTGCCTTCCAGAGCTTGAGACCCAGCGACCCCCGCCCAGGAGGCTTTCTCCTTCACCATGGCCGAACTGATCCAAAAGAAGCTGCAGGGAGAGGTAGAGAAATATCAACAGCTGCAGAAGGACTTGAGTAAATCCATGTCAGGGAGGCAGAAGCTTGAAGCACAGCTAACGGAAAATAATATTGTGAAGGAGGAACTGGCCTTGCTGGATGGATCCAACTGGTCTTCAAGCTTCTGGGACCCGTGCTTGTCAAACAGGAGCTGGGAGAGCTCGGGCCACGGTGGGGAAGAGGCTAGACTACATCACAGCGGAAATTAAGCGCTACGAATCTCAGCTTCGGGACCTCGAGCGGCAGTCAGAGCAACAGAGGGAAACCCTGGCCCAGCTGCAGCAGGAGTTCCAGCGGGCCCAGGCAGCAAAGGCCCCTGGGAAAGCCTGACCCCGTGGGAAGGGGAGGGGAGGGAGGGATGAGGCTAACCCTGAGCCAATAAAATGTAAACAGAAAAAAAAAAAAAAAAAAAAAAAAAAATACTGGGATAAAAGTGAGAAGTAAAGAAAAATGTATATGGTTATTTATCACAGGTAGGCCTGCTGCTATCCAATTATAATCTCAAGGACTCAGAAAGCAGAGGCAGGAGGATCAAGAGTTCATGGTCTGCTGTGCCACAGCGTGAGTTCAAGGGCAGCTAAGTCAGCTCACCAAGAGCCCTTTTCAAATTAGGTTGGTGGCAGAGTTGATAAATAGCCTATGCACAGATTCCAGAAAACATATCAACTCTATGCATGTAACAGGGAGTGACAGAGTTCTATTGCTGATGTTATAGTAATCACACATTCTTGCTTTTACTATCATGATAGCAAATTCTACATTGGAATCTAGACATTGTATAGTCAAATGCATGTCTAGGAATGCATAAGAGGAAGTCTGAGGACTAACTGTGTGTGTATGTGTGTATATGTGCATGTGTGGAGAGACTCCAATATAGTGTGTGCATAATAGAGAGATACTCCAGTATATGTGTATGCATATGTGTGTGTGTGTGTGTGTGTGTGTGAGAGAGAGAGAGAGAGAGAGAATATACATGAATACATGTGGGTGAATCCATAACCAAAGCAATTTACTACAAATTACAATTTACAGATATTATCTTTGCCTTTCGATGACAATACCCAAACACACCTCCCAGTCATGAAAGCACGGTAAAAACAAACCTTCACTTCTAGCTGGAAACTTCATACACTATGTGCAAAGCGCCTTAGAAAAATCTAAACCAGTTAATTCAATAAATTTATTTCCATAAATACATACTAAAAAAAGGAGATGCACGTTTATATTTAATTTTAAGGATAATCATTACAGGATTATTTACGAGTTGAAATCACAAGCATAACATGTATCCCATAATGTAAAAACTTTGTGGGAATCAAAAATCCAGCTTTCAAGTAATGTTTAACAACCTAAAAATGTTAACAATAAATGATAAAATGAAATGCGCGACAAAAACCTAAGTAAACAAGGCTGAGACTTGTGTTTTATTTTGTTGTTTTCCAATGTGTTAAACAAATCTTTCGAAGAAGTCTGCCTGGGATCAGACTGATGTTTAAGGGACATAAGAGTTGTTGTACTACATCAAATCCCAGTTCAGTAGTCAGAAGAGTCCCCAGGACAGTTCAGGGGACAAAGTCGGCTTCCCTAAGAAAGGGCCCCCAGGAGTTGCAGTTAAATCTTACAAGGAGAAGCAGTTCCTCCCTCGGGTGTGGAGAACTTTCTCGCTCATACAGTCTTTTTCAGATGTATTTCCTGCTCCAGACACCCATATGGTCCTTTGAAATTGATTGTAAACTATTATTCTCTCCATTTTATAGGTGCAAAAAGGAAGACTGAGAGGGGCCCAGCAGGTGATTGACAGTCCCTCCCCACCCCCCACCCCCACCCCACCCTCCCAACCCCCATCTTCCAGCACCCTTTCCACATGGGCCTTCCTCTGGAGAAGGGATTTAGGACTACATTCCTGTCTCCTGTATATCCTGTTCCAGGAGAGAATGTGGTGTTTACGTTTAGCCTACACTCTTGCTTCCACACCACAGCGCTCTCACACGACTTGTGCACACTGCTGGTCAATCCTATAATCTCTAGTTAGGCCTAATGTGTGATAAGAGTGATCTCCGTCAGGCAGACTAGCACCAGCCACAAACACATCTGCGCCGCCCTTACAAGATAAGATAACAACATGGGGCTAGGAAAAGCTCCACATACAGATACTTTCTAATCCAGAACAATGTACAGGAGCCAAAGCCATTACGAAGACATGCCAGCTATCATCCGAAGCTGATCTTGGCTTCAGTTTGACGCCTCACCAGACAAGCCTTTTCCCGTTAGTTATTCTGTTACATCCGGTCGCTATCTGGGTCAGACTTCTCAAACACCACCATAAAAGTGAGTCACTTTTGGGAATCCTGTAAGAAAGCTGACTGAGTTGAGTTCTGAAGGTTTACTCTGAGTCAGCTTTTCTGACACACTCCGAGGTCCTCCCACGACTTCCGGTCTAGAGGACACTAGTAGATCTAGATCTCCACCAACTTGGGGAGTAGAGACCGTGCCTTGCCTAATTTTCCTTCTGGGGTTCCCTTTCTGTAGCAAAGGCAGGGGCCACCTTCATTTCTAAGTTACCCAATCAGCAGTCATTCCGGAATACATGAAACTCCTCCATGGTGGCTTGGCTCTACTTCTGTAATTCCCCGAGATGCTTCAATTTACTCCCCAGTAAAAGTCAACCAGAATCTCTGAGGGTATCCCCTGATATATACACTGCATCCCAGATACCCAGGTGACTTTAACATGCAGCCAAGGTTAAGGACCCTTCCCTCGTAATGGGACCACAAACCCCATCTTTCTGGCTCCAGTTTACGCTGCTGCTACGTTTTAAGTCTGTGCTCACCCTTTGCCTTCAATGTTCACCCAAAGATTAACTGTAAATTTTTTCTACTCAGCCTATTAACCTTGACCAATCACTGTCTCAGAAGACAGATGAATGAAAGTTACTTCAAGGAGATCTCTTGGGAGAAGATCCATAGAAGTTGGGGACCAGGTTTTTCTTTGCTTTCTCTCATTTGGGGGGAGGGGGGTGGAGAGTCATTCAAAAGTTTGTTTTTTATTACTTTATCTCATGAAGCTATTCATGGAAACTGGTTTTTGTTTTCTGTTTTGTGGTTTTGTTCTGTCTGTAGAACATACAAGGACTCTAAGATAAAACTTAACTAATTTGGTAATCAAGCAATCAGCCCTTTATAGGTACCCAGGTTGCCACTAACAGAACATTCAAACAGATAAGCCATTTAAAAATCTTTTTTTTTTTTTCTGAGAGCAGGGACCCCAATGGAGAAGTTAGGGCAAGGACTGAAGGAACTGAAGGGGTTTGTAACCCCATAGCAAGAACAACAATATCAAACAACCTGAACCCCCAAAGCTCCCAGGGAATAAATTACCAAACAAAGAGTACACATGGAGGAACTCAGGGCTCTAGCCACATATGTAGCAGAGTATGGTCTTATATGGCATCAGTGGGGATGGGGGGCCTTGGTCCTGTGGAGGCTCGATGCCCCAGTGTAGGGGAATGCCAGGGTGATGAGGTGGGAGCGGGTGGATGGTGGGGAAGCACCCTCATAGAGGCAGGGAGAGGGGGAGGGGCTAGGGGGTTTGTAGAGGGGAAACTGGAAGGGGGATAACATTTGAAATGTAAATAAATAAAATAACCAATAAAATTTTTTAAAATCTTTTTTTTTTCTGTGACTGGTATGTAAAGCAAATAAATACTAAAAAAACCATTTTTCCCATAAAGTTGGTTCACTCAACCAAGATAAATATCTAGGGCTATGTTATTTTCAAAGCAAAATTGAGAAGCAGAAGATATTAAAAATATACAGAGATGATCTTTATCACAAAATATCTAATGACTCATTCATTACTAGGAATCTGTTTTTAGGGGGGAAATATTTTCCTTTCCTATAAGTCATTCCATGTATGGTAACATATTTTAAATATATCTTATTTGTTTAAAATCTTCTATTTTTAAACTTCCCTACAATTTCTTTTTTTTTAAATAATAAAATAACAGTATAGATGACTAGTACATATAATTTTACTCAACAACAGCAATAAAAAAAAAGACATTTTCAGGAAAGTTTGCCTCACCTAAGCTGAAGAAAATACCCTCCCCTTCATCAACAAACTGGGCCAAATTAAAGGTTCTAAGCCAGTGTCTCATTTGGCCAATTCTTGGCTTTCTTTCTTTTATTTATTTGTTTGTTTATTTACTTACTTATTTTGTTTTAGATTTATTTAATTTTATTTTGTGTGCATGAGAATCTTGCTGCATGGATGTCTGTGTGCTACACGCTTAGCACCTACAGAGGCTTGACAAGGGAACTGGATACCCTGAAATGGAGTTGCAGACAGTTGTGAACTGCTATGTGGGTGCTAGAATCAAACCCAGATCCTCTAGAAGAGAAGCAAGTCTTCTTAACCACTAAGGTGAAAACCTTAGCTCTGATAAGGCTCTCTCTAGAATACATTCAAGTATTTATCCAGCCACTTATTGTTGAACAAGTATTTACTGTATAACTATCATATTTCAATACTTATGTATGAATTATAGAAGTCATGTCTCTTACCTTCAAGAGACCTAGAAGCCAATGGGAAAAACCAGGGTACGCACAAAAAGGCCACGTGGAGCTGAGATGAAGAACTCGGGCCCAGAGAATCACAGTGAACTCAGTTCCATCAATTTCTTAGCAGCATGAGCCTAGGTTATTTACGACCTCCATTCCACATCTCTATCATCTGGATAACAGTGGTGCAGATGTATATCAGACTAAAGGAAGGCTTCCCTGTAAAGCTATTTAGCCAAGTACCAGATAGACATTAAGCAGGCCAAGAATGTGAAGCAATGTGTGTGTGTCGTGTGCGTGTGCGTGTGCGTGTGTGTGTGCGTGTGTGTGTGCGTGTGCGTGTGGTGTGCGTGTGTTGTGTGTGTGTGTGAACACAGCAGGGAGGGATCCAGCGGCTCCGGGCAGAGGCAGTACTGTTTGAAGTCTTTATGAACACAACTCATACTGTGCTTAAGACGGTTGGGAAACCCTGCTACTTAATGTCTCAATGTACCCTGTCAGGATAGCTCCCTTTTCCAGCGGGACTTCCTCTTCCTGCGCTATCTAGAGAGCCTGACCCCCACACTCTACCTGAGGAATGTCATGTAATCCTTGGAGAAATTACAGGTTCAACTACCTAGAATGCCTCTCCATGCAAATGAGGAGTCCTCAGAACCTGGGTTCCTACTTTTCAAGGTTTATATAGTTCTTGTTTACTCTGAATAAAGAACACTGACTGTTGTCTAAGAGAACCATTTTCTAGAAGAACTATAACATTGTAAGAGCTACAACACTGAAATCTTCAGAGACACCCCCATCCCACCCCCATTCTGAACCTTGCTTCATTCTTTCCCTACCCAGTATGCACTGGGCCAGACATCCCACAGGAAGATGAAGACAGTTGAACTCAGCTTCATCGTTCTGGAATCGGTGTACAGCAGTGCCTGAACATCTCAAGGAAAGAGGCAAAAAGCAGAACCACACAAGACATGTAAAGCAGGGGATGTATCATGAGTCACTCTGAAACCACAGATTATTCAATTTAGGAAAGACGCCAGTACCTGAAATAGGAAAGGGTTGTCACTGGCCTTAGAATATGATCAACAATAACACTGGTTTGTCCCAGCTATCTTTGGGCCCTAATAGCCCATGTCTATCCATAAGGATCCCATCTCAGAGTTACTGTCAAATCTAACAAAACATAGCAAAGCATGCAAATACACTGGAGACGTTACACCAGGCAGTACGCTCCAAGAAGTGTGCCAGGCAGTCCCATGATGGCAGCCCCAGGAACTATTGGAGCTTTGCAGTTGAACTTTGTTCCTCCTTGGCACCTAACCACCCTCCTCACCCCAATCTGAGTTGATACACAAAAAATAAACATACCTTCGTTTACAGAACCTGGGCACAGCTGATTAAAGGTGGTTCGAAGAATGGTAAGGGAATTAGATAAGGAAGGAAATGTCAAAAAATTCCACAGGCAGAAATGACAAAGGCCCCCAGCGATAAGGACCAGGGTCTGGACTGGAAGGCGGAAGGGCACTAGGGAGAAAAGGAGTGCACTGAAGGCCAGGGTCGGTTGTCAACTTAACATCTGCAAAACACCAAACCAAGCGTATTCTCAAGTGGATTATTGAAGTGAAAAGAATTGCCCTGAATCTAGGCCACACCTTCTAGTGGCGGCCCACCTACATGGACATGGGAGAAGGAAGCCTGTGGTTTTCCCCGCTTGTCCTCACTTCCTGCTGCCAAGTTCATTCTTCCTGTTTCCAAGCCACTCCTTCACCAATATTAGAACATATTTCTTGGGGATTCCAGTGTAGACTGAATACCAGTGACTCTCTAGGAATTCTCAGGAATGCCAGCACCATATTGGGACTGCTGAGACATCCAATCTTATGAACTGAATGACCACAAAATCCCTGGTCTTTCCATTGTTGGAAGACAGCCTGAAATAAAATCCAAACCTCACCACATACATATACATGTACACGTTCACATATATACATACTCTCACATACACACATTCACATACACATGAGCATTCACATACACACACTCACATTCATGCACACACACATACACATACATTCATATTCACATACACATTCACATACACATATGCATCTACATACATATACACTTACACACTCACATACACACACACTCATGCACACACACATACATATACACACACATATTCATATTCACATTCATATACACATATGCATTTACATACTATACACATATACACATACACTCAAACATTCTTGAACACACAAACACATATACTCAAATACACATACACATGAACATTTACATGCACACACTTATGTACACACACAATATACACAGACACACACACTCACACATTCACATACACACACACACATTCACATATACATATACCTTCACATGCATACACACTCACACATACATAGTCACATAACTCACACACACATACATTCACATACATATAGACATATGGATTCACATACACTCACACACTCACACTCATGCATGAATACACAAATATCATACACGCACATACATTCACATATATATATATATAATATAATATATACACACACACATTCATATACACATTTGCATACATATACGCATACACATTCACACACACATAGTAGCACACACTCTCGCACACACACACACTCATATGCACACATACATTCCCATACACATAGACATAAACACTCACATACATATACACATACACACAGAAACTCACACTCAGAAATACATACACATATATTCCTTCCATCAGTTCTGCTCCTTTACAGAGTGCTAACACAAGTGCCTTCTCCACTTGATTCATGAGGACAGGTCAAAGATTAGAAGAGGCAGTAGCCTGAGAAAGTGAACATGGCGAACACTGAGTCAGAATAGTGAGCTAGGGCTGATGGGAAAGTTAATCACATGGCTACAGAAGTCAGTGCCATGGTGGAGTTCTGACATCACAGCCTTGACATCACACTGTGGCCTCGGAGGACTATGCACTGGATGGGACATGGTAGGATGTGAGGTTCTGGGAGTCAGAAAGTAGTCATTTGCTCCCTGCTGCAGGACTACACACCCAGTGACCTATGGTGACTACGGCCCACGTCCATGACATGGCTTGGTCACCTGTCACCCTCTGTTCTCTAATCTGAGCTCTGAGCTCTGTCCTCTGTGTAGACACATCTACCCACTGCCCACTTCTCCCACTGTGCCTGGCTTTTCAATTCCCATTTACCCAGAACACCCCTTCTTAAGCTTCTTTTCCCCTCTGGGAAATCTCATTTTCTTCACACAGTGAAATGGTGTGTGTGTGTGTGTGTGTGTGTGTGTGTGTGTGTGTGTGTTGCTCCTGGATTGGGTAGAAATGGATAAGAAGTGTCTTTAATTGATCTTCCCTTCATTTACTAAGGCAAGGGTTTCTTGCTGAGTCCAGAGCTCACTGATTCTGGCTAGGCCAGCTAGCCAGCTTGCCCAGGGAGTCTCCTGTTTCCACATTCCAAATGCTGGATGATAGGTGGGTCACCCTCTCACCACAAGCTGTTATGTGATGCTGGATCTGAACTCCAGTTCTCACACTTTTAACAAACACTTCATCTACGGACTCATCTTCCCAGTCCCAAAGTGAAATTTTTTTTTTTTTTTTTTGGTTTTTCGAGACAGGGTTTCTCTGTGTAGCCCTGGCTGTCCTGGAACTCACTCTGTAGATCAGGCTGGCCTCGAACTCAGAAATCCGCCTGCCTCTGCCTCCCAAGTGCTGGGATTAAAGGCATGCGCCACCACTGCCCGGCCCGAAGTGAAATTTTAACACTACGAATATTTCAAGCATTTATTTGCATACTCTGGCCCTTCAGAAGGCCATAGGTCATCATCATATCTAAATCTTGTTTGCTCTGCAGAAGACATATTTGCCTGCTCTCAGACATCACCCATATTGAGAATGCACATGTCTAAGTCCCTTACTGCTGATATGAACCAGACTCCATTTCCCATTTTTTAAGCATAAACTTTGATAGCTATACCTCATCATCTCTGTTAAAATGAAATCCATGAAACTCATGTTTTACTTATTCATACGATAACATTTTAGGGTTCTACTAAAATTCAGAAATATAGGAGAATTGCTCTAAAAAAATACTGCCTGTGATCATACATTTGTGTGTGTGTGTGTGTGTGTGTGTTGTGTGTGTTTTTACATACAACTCCACTAAATCCTCATGTGGTTCTGTATGACAATTTCTTTGCTTTGCAGACCAGAACACTGGAGTTCCTATGACTCAGTACTTGACCCAATATTATCCCGATGGTCAACATCAGAACCCAGAATGAACACAAACTTACCAGACACCTGCATCAGGCCTTGTGCCACTCATCATTGCTGTGACAAAATACTATTTGCTCCATGGTTCTTTTATTCATTGCTGTGGTGAAACAGAGCATAGTGGAATCAGGATGATATGGTATGGAGATGTTTGCTTGCCTCAGGATGGTATTGACGTAGCAGTGCTGCTTGCCTCATGACTGTCAGGAAGCAGAGAGAGACAAAATAAGAGAAAGAGGCTGTAGGCATGGATATTCCCTTCAATACAGCCCACTCCCAGTGAACCACGTATTCCAGTTAGGCCCCATGTCTTAGTTTATACCATCTCTCAATCACACCATCAAATTATGAAGCCATCAGTGGATTCATCTATTGATTAGTCAGAATCTTTCTGATCCAAACATTTCCCAAAGGCTGACTGGACTGGTGACCAAATCATCAGGACAAGAGACTTTGGGGTCATTTATATCCAAAGCACAACAGGCCTCCCACAGAGCTGTTTTCTGGCAGGGCCAAAGGAAGACAATGCCTTCCTCCTCCCTCCTCACTGAGGTTTGCAAAGACTCTTAGCTATAGTTCTCAACCTTCCCAATGCAGTAACCTTTCAGACAGTCCCTTATGTAGTGATGGTCCTCAAGCATACAATTACCTTCACTGTTACTTTATAACTGCAATTGTGCTACTGTTATGAATTCTAATGTAAATATTTTCAGAGATAGAGGTTTCTAAAAATGATCCCAACCCACAGGTTGAGAACTGCTAGGTTAGAGGCTTAAAACAGAGCCCAGTTGCAAATGAGTAATAAAAAAGATTAGGGTATGAACCCATTTGCGTTTTTTGTATGTTTTATCTTTCTTGTGCTAAGGTAGTATAAAATACTGAGATTGATAGACATGAAATTTAACAGACCAAGCAATGAGATGGGAGAAGTGTTCTGGTAGTGACTCCTTGGCCCAGGTGTTCTCCTGCTGGGTTGGAGAACATGGGCAGGGTTCAAAGCAGCAGCTAGTCACCTACAAGGGTGGATATAAATTTTTTTCTATAGCAATTCAGGAGATTTTTGTAGTGTACACCATGAGATTCAGAGATGTTGCTCCAGAGAAGGAAGATAAGATTCAAAAGAATGAAGGGAGATTATGAAGCCTTCACCGTGAGAAGCTTTTGGGGCCACTTGACAGGAATCTGACATTGGCCAAGGACAAGGACAAGGGCTTTCGGCAGGAATCTGACATTGGGCCATGACAGGGAAGTAAGTTCAGGCAGGAATCTAATTTTAGGTTAAAACAGGGAAGTAATTTCAGTCAGGAATCTAAATCTTAGGCTAGAATAAGGAAGTAAGCTTTAGGCATGGATATGACTTTGGGCTAGGACAGGGAAGTAGGCTCAAATATTTTGGTCATCCTGATAACCCCTTAGAAGCAGCGCTCACAGGAGTGATCCTGGGACTTTGCTTATTGCCTTGCTTGTTCCTTGACTATTTGCATTTATTGTATTGCTAGTTCCTTAACTAGAACTGACTTAAATACTTGCATGTAATTAAAATGGTATATAAAGCAAATTGGGAAAAAAATAAACCCGTCCTCAGCCTCAGAACTGGCTGGGGTCATGCTACAATGTTGTCTAATTGTCTTTTTTCTTTTTAATCCTCATTCCTGCACTGGAGAACCTGTTGACTGACTGGGCTGGCCTGGTCACTCCACTCCACCTCACACTGGTCCAGAAGATCAGGAAGAAACAGAAGACAGATAAGAAAGTGAGGACAGAAGTCAGAATATTCATTTCCATTGCTCCCGTTTTCCCCAACTTTGCTACAGAAGAAAATACTTGGAAATACAGAAACTAGAAGACAGAAAGAGATTGTCCTTGCTTTCCCTGCCTTAGCTCTGGGTACTTCTAAGATGGTGCAAGGTCAATGGTTAGGGGAGTGGTGAACAGAGGTGTTTAAACAGCTTTGAGAGAGTGCTACTGCCTCCATGAGGCACACTGGTGACCCCAGGTGACCTAAAGCCAATGGATAATCAGAGATGATGAAGGTGAAGAGGGCAGCAACTACTAAGACAAAGAACACATATTTACAACCCTAGGTTGAGGATAGGACTTTGTGGGAATAAGCAAGAGAAGCTCAACCTAATAAGCAAAGGCTGTTTAGGTAGACCTCAGTGTACCCAGAGATTCAGTCAGCACCACTTGGGTTTTGTCATAGACTCTAAGGCAAGAAAAGGACCAAGAATCCTCTACTGTGGGAAAGTAGAAGGCCTGTGCCTTCTCTGATTAGGGACAGCTGCCCTGGGAAGCTGGCAGTGAGCCAACTTGAAGACAGGACATCAGCGATGGGTAGTTAGTGTTAATTATCAACTTTATAATTACACAAGATCTAGAATCACCTAGGAGATAGGCCTCTGAACATGTATGTGATGATTATCTTGATTATGATAAATGGTATGGGAAGACCCATTTTAATTGTGAGTAGGAGCACTCTCTGAGCAGGGGATCCTGGACTGTATAAAACAGAAAGTGAGCTGAGCACTTAGCATGGATGTCCTCACTTCTCTTTGTTTCTTGGCCACAGGGGCAATGCCACCAGGGACCGAAGCTCCTGTGACTTCCCTTCTCAGACTGTATTTGAGCTGTGATAAAGTCTAAACCCTTTGGTCTTATAATGAAAGGAAACTAAGACAGCATCTCCCATGTGGTTGGTAAGGGAACAAAGCTTGCTTTCTCTGATTGGTACCAAATCAGAAGTGAGAACAAAACTAGACCAGCTGTCAGTTTGTAGTCAAGTCCAGCCCACTGGGGCTGACTGTTCCTAAGTTATGGTTTGGCTTCCAAAGTTGTTTGGGATGTAGAACTGTGGTGGTCACCATGCTGCCTGCCCTCTGGGTCTGGTTTACTGTGCATTACTGGGGTTTCCTGTGCAATCTGCCATGGACTGTGGGCCAGTGCTTTGCTTTTAGATGTGGCAACCCAAAAAAACCACACGGGAGCAAATCACATGGCCACCGATTTGGATGGCAATCAACCCAGCCTCTTTCCCCAGCAGAGATGGTGAGACGACCCTTCAGCCAACACTGACCAAGAGTGGGAGGATGCCCTTCCAGAGCGGGAAGCAACAAGAGCTGGAGAAGCTGTCAGGGAAACAATGTCTGAGCAATCACCTCTGCGTGCCACCCTTCATGGATCCGCTGTCTGCTTTCGTCCTTAGCACAAAGGAAAGATTTTATTTCAAACTGAGATACACACAGCCCTCCCACTTTTTTACTAATACTATGTATTATTTGATGATTTGCTTAGTATAAATGAGGTGGTCTTGTCTAGTGTTATGGCCCTTGCAGAGTTCCTGAAACCACAAAACACAAGACGGTCATCGGACTTTAACATGACTAATTTGCCTGATCCAATGGAATTCCCACTATCCAGCAGCCTTTGTTTTTACAAAACAACAGTACATTGAGTTCAACCAAAGTAAAGCAAAACAAAACTAAACAAACAAAAACCCAAAACTAACTTTACTTCTAAGAACCATCTGAGTAACTAGAATTATTTTAAAAATAAAAAAAAATGCCATTTTTACATTCTCTTTTGATTTAGAAAAGCTGCTGGTATGCTTTGGCACATCCACATCTGAGCACTCACACAAACATACATATATGCGCACACACACTTACATGGGCATACACAGATATACATACATGAGCACACACAACAGACATCCATACACAGGAGCACACATACTGCACATATACATGACCACAAACATGCACACCTACATGACCTACATGAGCACATACAGACAGATATGAGCATGTATAGCAATATGTATACATAAGCACACATCCCATGAAAATACATATATAATACTATACATATATACATATATATACATACTACATACCTTCATGCATAGTGACCAGTTTATTTTTTTAAGTATGGAATACAGATCTGACAGGCATGTGATGCTGAACTGTGACAGTACAATTGCTTTTAACCATATTCCCTTCTCCTTCTCTTGTTGACTCTTGAAGAGGGACATGTTTAGAGATGCATCTGAATTCTCCTTCAAGATGGAATGACAATGAATTGAAATCAAATGTAGTTTCTTTTCCAGAGAGTTAGCAGAGGCAGGCAAGAAGCCTGTAAAGGAGCAAAAGAGGCAATATCAGGGGAATGCAAGGTGTTTCATGTTTTCCTCTGACTGTCAATAAGAGGAGGTCATCATAGCTCCCTGAGATCAAAAGCATTGGTAGTCAGTTTTTGTAACCTGGTTCAAATCTTTTCAGCCACCATCAATTTTGAAGCCTCGTGTTATGACACTTCTGGCAGGAGACATTCCTATTTTCTGCTCCAAAGCCTTGTTTCCATATACTGCTGCCCACAGTCATTGTAACACAATTGTGGGGCTCCACGAAGTATTTACCTTTAATTAATGAATTAAATACCACATCTCTCTAACCTAGGCCATTCAAGCTACTTTTCTTTCTTCCCAGAGTGAAGCAGTCATGTATAGAGAAGCTAAAGGTTGGAAGATCTTGTGACTGAAGTTGTTAAAGTCTAGACATAACCGTCTGCCAGGTTATATCCATTTTTGAGGGTAAAGATATAAAATTCTATTGGCATAGCCATAAAGTTTTGATTCCTTTCAACTCAAATTACCTCATGCACTCCACTGGTAGTTAGTCAAAGACAGACTCAAGATCTGTCTTGTGCTGTCAGATTTTCTGTGCTTTCTTCTGCTGTAAATCCAGTGACAGAAGAAACCATACGCTTCACCGTGAGTGACCATTTCAATGCCTGTCATAAAGACATATCTGTTGAGAAGGGGGGGGGAGGACTTTTCAACTACACAACAAAGACCCACAGGCAGTCCAAGAGCTCAGGTAGAGGTCAGTACTCTTGCCACATGGGATTGCTTTCAATCCTAGATTCAAAACATCAGGCTCTTTGTTTGCCCTCTTCCCCAGCTCTCAGACTCTTGAGTTCCAGTGTTTGGCTCCCAGGAGTGAGCCAAGGGTGAGGTGTTTCTGACTTACCCTGGGATATCTTTGGTTTTAAATTTCTTTTGGCTTATGGAAACACTGTAGTGACATTATTGGAGAACTCTTAGGAAGCTAGCTTGCCAAGAAGCCAGGGTACAGTCTGTTTTATAGCACACAGCAGGCATTGCAAAGTGGGAGAGATGCCAAATGGCCAGAGCCTGAGGTCTTCTTTTTGAGGAGAACACAAGAAACTGCCACATTGCTTATCTGTGCACATCTACAAGATGCCTATGGGCTGAGCAGCCCTCTCCCATTTATCTGTCAGAATTCAATTTCCGTCTCTGTTTATTCTTTCTCAGTTTGAATAAATATTTAACCTCAGAAATCAGAAAAAAAAATAGCCTTGCCCTAAAACCATGAGCCCCCCTCTTCATGCTGCTTCCAGCATTCACGTTCTCTCCACTGCCCACACTCTGCTTGCCAGATAACCCGTTATGGGAGTGAAAACTAAACATGACAAATAAATCATCCTGGAAAGCTGGGGCTTCCCAAGGGTAACATCAGAGATTATCAGTCAAGCAGAAA
Source organism: Mastomys natalensis (assembly GCA_021653895.1). Taxonomy (NCBI): domain Eukaryota; kingdom Metazoa; phylum Chordata; class Mammalia; order Rodentia; family Muridae; genus Mastomys; species Mastomys natalensis. The sequence goes on along the minus strand of JAJTUV010002665.1, from coordinate 27,686 downwards.
TGGTAGCATTCATTTTTCACATCATTGGGAGGCCGTCAGTACAATTTTTCCTCTTTTTTTTTTTTTTCCAGAAAAGGCACAATGCCCTACATTATAGGAGACATTCTATACAAATAGCAGTTAGCCTGTGTGAAAGTGCTCTGCGTTGGGCCCCATCATTCACACAAACATCTCTTAAGGAAGGCTTGTGTCTTCAATGCACACCACCTTGAAAGGTCCTTGGAACATTAAAAGATCAACTCCTTTCTCCAGGGGCATGATTAACTGAGCTCTCTGTGATAGCATGGCTCAGAGGAGACTCTGTTCGTTAGCAGGGGAGGAACCCTTCTGTCTGGGTTCCTGAGCCTGAGAAGAGTACTAGATCCCAGGTCAACATGACACCGGGAACCAAGATTCCTCAGCAGGAGGCACCATCCATTTTCCAGTCTTCTCTTTCTCAGTGTCATCTGGTGTAGTCTCTTTGACATTCCTTTTATTTTTTCCTTTTTTTTCTATGTATCTTTTTTTTTTATTTATTTATTTATTTATTATCATTCCTTGTTATCCTTACATTCCTCTGATCACTTTATGATTTTTTTGTATCGATGTTCTTTTAGCTCTGAAGTGTCGATGATTTTCACTAGCTATGTTAATGGTTTTATTCAGTAGATCAAGTCATAGTTTGTTCCTTTTTTATCACCTATCTTATGGTTTATTGCTTGAAGACTTTGCCAGGGAATCTTATAAGACACATTACTGGGACTGGCTTCAGTTTCAATGACATTCTGTTATCATCATCTTAGGGGTCATTAGCGTGCAGGAGACCAGTACTGGAGAAGGAATTTATACCATCTTTTTTGTTTTGTTTTTTTGTTTCGAGACAGTTTCTCGTGATCGGTGCCGGAAGTCGTAGCAGGCTGGCTACAGAATCCCTGCTCTGCATCCAGTGCGGATAAGGCGTAAGCGTTCTCCATCTTGATCAGCCTTGAGTCTATGGGGGGCCGTACCTATTCACACCACTACAGTAACTTTCCTTGTCTTAAAGTTTGTACTCTCTAAAATTAATATAGCTCTTTTTCTCTCTTCTTGTTTATTGCTGGCATATTATTATATGTGTTTCATGTACTCCATATATGTCTTTTTATCTTCTTTTTATGTGAATATATATGCATGAATGTTTGAATGTGTGTGGACACACATGTGTCTTTTGGTGCCTCCTTACATGACATGCATTTGGAAGCCTGAGGTTGATCCAGGAATCCTTCTCCATCACTCTCCATTCATTCGTTCTTCATTTGTTTGTTTGTTTGGCAGGATCTTTCAGTCAAACCCAGAGCTTGCAGATATATAGCTATCTCCACTAGCCAGCTTCTTTCAGGGATCCTCTTTTCCCATCTCCTGAGGGTGGAATTACAGGCAAGCAGCCATGTTCACCTGGCGTTATGTGAATTTTAGAGACATGAATTCTGGTCTTTTGGCTCATATAGAAAGCATGGTAGCTGCTGAGCCACTTTCCCACTGGATAGAATTAACTAGATAGAGTCAACATCTATGCCTACTCTACCTAACAATAGTAGAATATTTATTCTTCTTAGCTCCTAAACTGCCTTTTTTTTCCCTTTGTTTTTTTTTTTTTTGGTTTTTTGAGACAGGGTTTCTCTGTGTAGCCCTGGCTGTCCTGGAACTCACTCTGTAGACCAGGCTGGCCTCGAACTCAGAAATCCACATGCCTCTGCCTCCCAAGTGCTGGGATTAAAGGCTTGTGCCACCACTGCCAGCTCCTAAACTGCTTCTACCAAGACAGTATTTGGGCCATAAAATATATTTCAGAAATTTTGAGTCAACAGAAAGCACAGAGGATATACTTGAAGCAGACAAGAGTTTAAACATCATATTCCTAAAATAATTTGTAGAAGAAACATGAAAACAACTTCCAAAATGTATTGGACTAATGAAAATATAACTTACCAAGTGAGTGACATATGAGCAAACCATCTTAGAAAACCCATGATGGTACATATTCAAGAAAAGGAGATGCAAAGTCAATCACTTAGGCAGTCACCTCAGGAAACTTGAAAAGAAAGAGCAAATTAAATCCAAAGTAGCAGAAGAAAAGAAATAAAAATAGAATAGCAATTAGTGAATGAAAAATTTAAAGAATCAATAGAGAAAAATCAATGGAACAAAACCATAATTAAGTTTTTTAAATGGGTCATAAACCTTAGCAGGTACCAGTGGCAAGAGCTCTGTCATTGGATAGAGAAGAGGTAGCAAAGCCAGGGGTGGGGAGGAGGAAGGAACAAGGAAAGAGGAGGAGAGAGGAGAGAAGATGTCTGTGGATATCCATGTGGCTCTAGCAGTCTAAGTTATTCATTCAAGGTTAGGCAATTGGGTTAATAATTCTAATTGTATGGGCATCTTGTGTATCGAGTGTTTGCCAATATATAAATCCATTGGATAATCTTTAAACATTAAGAGTCTTCTTTCTACCGTGTACCATGAGAGGTGGCGGTAATTGTCTGGGTTGAGCCGAGCACTATGAGGGTGACAGAGTTGGCCCAAGAGCCATGCTTAGAGCCATGGACTCCACTGAGCCAGGCCAACATCTCGTGGGTCCTAGGCCGGTGCTCCTGGCCAGCCAGTGCCACTTTGGTGCGGGAACTTAGACTGGGAACATGGCAGCAGGCCAGGAGCCAGCAGGACCACACTGCCACTGCCTGTGGTTTTTCTAACACCTCCTGCTACAGGTATCTATCTAAAGAAGAGAAATACCACTGGAAACACTCAGAAAGATGCCCCTCATCACAGACCACCAGGGAATGTGTGTCAACAAGAGGTACATCTCATGTGACTATTTAAATAAACAGAGTCTCCAAACAGGGACAGCACTAAATCCTGTCAAGGAAGTGGAATCCTTATTTTCTACTGGAAAGAATGAGAAATCTACAGTTCTTTCAGAATCTAGTGTGATACTCTTACCGTGTAATCAAGTTACAGTCCTTGGCATTGACTCAAGGGTGTTGAAAACCTACATCTACCCAAGAACTTATACACCAACGTTATGACAGCTTTATTTATAATTGCAAAATTCTGAAACAACTACCATGACTTTCAGTGAATGATGGATGGGTAAAGAAACTGTAATTCATCCAGAAAATTAAGAACTTAAAGTTATGAGATATCAAGCTATGAAAAGACACGGAAGATAATTAAATGTCTAGTACTAAGTGAGTCTGAAGAAACCATCTGCTGTATGATTCAACTGCATGGCATTCTGGAATAGGTAAAGCCATGAGACAGTGAAATGATTCACGGTTGCCAAGTCACGGAGGATGGAAAGATGGACAGTGGAGCACAGCAGATTTCAAGACAGTGAAATACTGTAAAGAGTGCCACTGTTCATTCATCTGAACCTGATGAATGTCAAACACCAGGACTGAGTCAGGATGTCAGCTGTGAGCTTCAGGTGACACTGCGACATCAGCATAGCTTTCTCAGTCACACACATGCTGCTGTGGTGGGAGATGATAGTGTCAAGGCCGTGTGTGGATAGGAATAAAGGGTGACTGAGAGACCTCCGTACCTTTCAATCTTTCTATGAACTTCATAATGCTCCCAGAAACCAACCATGTCTTATTTTATAAAGAAAAAAACAAAACCTTCATCTCTGAAATGAAAAAAATGAATCATTTAATTTGGCCAGTAATCATCATCCCTAAGTTTATATTTTTTAGATGTTTGGTAATATGCACATACAGTTTAGCACTTTAGACACTTTTGTTTGTTTGTTTTTGGGTTGTTTGTTTTTTTGAGATGGGGTTTTTCTGTGTAGCCCTGGCTGTCCTGGCACTCATTCTGTAGACCAGGCTGGCTTCAAACCTACAGATCTGTCTAACTCTGCCTTATGGGTGCTGGGATTAAAGGCATATGCTGACACCACCACCACCCATCACTTGAGCTATTTTTAAGGGTTAATATCAATCACACATTGAAAGTGTTTGCATGCTCTTTGACATTCATTGCAGTCGTGTCCTGTGATCTGCACCATCTTTCTTTGGAGTTTAGTTCTTTCTTTGGAACTTAGTTCACCATCTGTTGCTGAAACTACCTCCATTAAGCACAAAATACCTTTTCCCTACCCCCACCCCGACTCCTCGAAACCAGGTTCGTCTTTCACACTCTCACAATTCCCCTGTTATATGTGCTTCTGACTGAGTGAAATTATACAGTAGTTGTGTCTTTGTGTCTGCCCTGTTGTGCTTAATGTAGAGTTACTAAGGGTTAACCATGCTGTAGGTAGCAGTCTCAGAATTTCCTTTGGTGTTGTCTACTTGCCGTGCCTGGTTGCCTGCTTCTACATCTTGGCCATTGTAAACGGTGTTACTCTGAATATAAACGTACTTCTGCTCACTAGGTTCCACAGTGTCCCAAAGCATTATCACCAGCTGAGCATCGAGTACCAGACACATAACCTGACGTTTTATATTTGAACCATAACATTCTGGCCCCAGGCTCCACAGGCTCTGGCCATCTCATAATTCATAACACATTCAGTCCAACCTCAACACTCTCAATAGTCTTGACCCTCAAGGTGTGTTAACTGTGAGACATCATAAAGCCGGAGCACAAGTCCCTACTTCCAAAATGCCGTGGTACAAAATGAACATCCCCGTTCCTAAAGGAAGAAACAGGAGGACCACAAAGGAAGACACCAAAGCAAGACCAAACCCATTGAGGCAATAGCAAATCCTGAAGCTCCAGATCTAGCCTCCAAGGCTGTGTCCCCATCAGAATAGCCCACTAAGCACTGTGCACAGCATTTTAAGTCTTTTCTAACCCCTACCTACAACTTCATCTATTTAACTCCACAAAACAATTTTGAGGCTCTGAGAATCATATTAATGAGTTCATCAAAATGATGACCCTACTTCTTGCTACCAATTTTCTGTATTAGATATTTTTCATGCGTTGTAACAAAATACCCCACAGTGTAACTTAAGGTGTAAAGAGTTTATCTTCGCACAGTTTCAGAGCATATAAATCAGTATATTAGGGACGGTATGGAAGAATGACTTACTCTGTGGAAGTAAGAGCTTGTGGCACAGTACGTCTACACTGTGGAAGAGTCTACAGTTCCTTCAGTTCTTCCAGGTATGTATTCAGGAGTAGAACAGCAAGGTTATCTCGTAATTCTAAATTGAATTTTTTGAGACTCCATAGAGGCCACACAATCTCACATTCTTAGTAATAGCACAAAGAGATTCCAATTGCCTCACATCCCTAACAATACTTGTTATTTTCTGGGTTTTTAAAAATAGTAGCTATCGTAATGGGTATCAAATGTATTTCATATAGGTTTTGCTTGTGCTGCTTTGCAATATCAATTTGTATAATTTTTTTCCTTTGGAGAAATGTCAACTCAAGTCCTTTGCCCATATCATAACTGGGTTATTTTCTGAAGTGTTGAGCTCTGGATGTTTCACTTACTTTTGGTAAAATTCTATATCAAAGCCCTCTAGCCAAAATAGGAAAAGGCAGTTTCTGCTCTGTTGTGGTTTGGTACTTGTGTGTAGGTGTGAAATTACCACTAAGATCTTTCCAAAGGCTTCCAAACCAATGGTCCTACCCTTCCCTGTCTATACCTTACTCCCACCAAAGGAAACCCCATAGACCACCTTCATAGAAGCCTTTGGTCTCCTGGAACTGAGAAGGATTGAAAACTAGTAGACTGGATGACCTCCACATTGTCTTCTGGCTAATAGACAATGCTCATATGAATGTGCACTTTACCTGCATAAGGGAAGCCATATTTCAAATGTAAAGAACTTCCATCTGTCTATAGAAAGCACACCATGATGTCATCCTTCCCTCCCTACCACATGAACACTCCCTGGTTTAATGTGGAAGTTCAAAATTCTTCTAAAACATTGTAAAGACTTTTAAAATTCTTATAACTGATCGTTGTAGTGAATCATGATGCTCAAAGTATTCCCTTTGCTAGACAGCATTGGGATAAGTCTATTGGTAAAAAACAAACAAACAGACAAACAAAACCTGTTAGAACAAATCCTGTATGGAATGTGCTAATTGGAACACTTTCTTTGTCTTGTCCTTTCTTTTTTGTATCTAGAAACTTCACAGCACTATGATTTTAATCTCACATACACACCTACAAAGAGGTAGTGTCTAGTTTTCCATTTCCAAACTCTAGGTTGGCCTTGTCATTTGCTTTGATCTGGACAGTGGGGTAGAAATGGTATTGGCAGAGCTGTGAGCCTCAGCCACAGTGTTGCTCTCATGCTTGGAATCCTGTTCAGCCACAATGAAAACCAAGCCTGGGCTAGCTGGCGACAAGGAGGAACACGTGTTCCCATTATCTCATGACGCCAGCTGACAGTCAGCCAACAGCCATACCTGCCTTTGAAGCCATTCCAGACATCCAGTCCACAGCCATCCCTTGCCTCATGATGACAGATACATGAGCCAGCATAATGTGTATTAAAAAAAAAAAAAAAACCCTGCCCAGTAGACTATGCAGTCATGAAGAAGTATGTATTGTTTTAATTGTTTTAGGTTGCTGATATTTGGAGAGATGTGTTACATAGTGATACTTAAATCATCACTGACTTCTCAAAACAAAGTGGGAAAAGTGACAAATAATAGTCGGTAGTCTGAGGACCAATTGGACCTTGCACAATAGAAATCCTTCTTTCCATGCCTTATTCTTAAACAAGTACTTGATGTCATTATCAAAAAGTCAACACTATAGTGTGAGTTAAGAATATTTGCATAAACCACAAAAGAGGCTAGAAAGAATGTCTCGTTTCATAATACTCAGAGATGAACATAAACAAGTGTTTGTATCAAGAAAGAAGTATTTTCTTTAGGTCTTTGATCTACTGACCCATGTGCCAGACTTGTACATGGCATTTGTAAGCTCTATGAGTGGTATTTCAAGGAAACATGGGAAATCGATTCAGTAGCAAATGCATGTTTCTATTTGCCTTTAAGTTAGACCTATGTACAGAAAACAAAGGTAACTAATAATACCCTTATATCTAAAGCTATTTCCCAGTCGAGAGAAGAGGACTTCAGTTGATGGAGAGATCAGCATCCCCGCAAATGTGTTATCTTTGCAAAGATGAGTGAAGACGTTTCCCTTTGTAGAGCAACAGGCTTAGCTACTTCTATGCAGTTTCATATGAGGTCATTACAAGGGCTCATTACAGCCAACAATCCCTCATGTCTGATAGCCACCATAGTTCAGTTTTAATTCTAATTTTCCCAAAGACTAAGTAGCTTTTCTTCTGAGAAATTTAAGTAAGAAGGATCATGAGACTCAGCTATGCAAATATATGCAACATAAATCAGACTGTTTCTGCCAGATAGCACAGTCTCTGGGGAGATTTAGTGCTTTCTCATTCTGCAAAAGCGCCTCAGAGCGATGACAGTGTACTCTGGCCACCATTTGGGCTTTGTGACCATAATTTGTTTATTTATCTTTAAAAATAAAACAGAGACAATTCATTCTGACCTTCAAGTTCAGCAAGGGAAGGGCAAGGAGAACTTCAGCAGTGACTGTCAGTTAGCCAAGACTGTCAAAACTCACATTCCCACAGCTGAGACATGAGAGACGTGAGAGATGTAAGTGATTGTGAACGGGGGTCGTGTCAGAGGATTGACGCCACTGGAGAGAAAGGGGACAACACAGCAGAAGAGATGGGATTAAAGATGTGGCTATGATACAGCAGGTTTAAAAGGCACAACTTTGAGTGTTAAGTACGTAACGCTGTCTCTTTGGCTCTACTGAAAAACTAATTTAGCTTTTCAGATTCCTTTCAACTGCTTATCTCTTTTCCTTGTGGGTTTTAAGTAGGATCAAGTTGGGATTTAAACCAGGACAATTGAATATTATAAATCATTCTCTCTCTTTTTTTCTTCCCAGAAAGGCCTAGGTTTCCTGGAATTCCATCTATTGCTAGGGCATCCTGGCTCCTGTGGCAATGTGGCTAGATCCCCCTGAGCTTGGGCATCATCCCGCTTTGGTATATCTGTTGCTGACCATGAGCTTACCATGGTTTGGTAAGATCATTCTCTTCTCCACAGCTTCAGTTGCCTACTGTCAAGCATGATCTGGAAATGTAGATGAAAATTTTCTGTCTCTGTCTCTCTCTCTTTCTTCTTCATCTTCTTCTCCTTTTCTCTCCTTCTGCTTCTTCTCTTCTCTTTCTGTAGGTATGTCCTTTCTCTCTTTCTCTTCTCCCCTCACCCCTCAACCCCCATTCAATTTTGGTGGCCAGTGACCTTGCCCAAGAACAGCTTTCCAATAAACCCACCTTTAATATAACCTAAAAAAAAAGAGGGAAAAAAGAGGAAAATTTTCCAACCATAAAGAATTCCTGAATTTCAACTCTACATTGATCTGAGTGGTGTGATGACATCTTACCCACTCTATTCCATTTATACCCAATGGGAAGAAAATTATCTATTTGTCCAGTATATCCAGACTGTACATGCTACCCACCCTCTCCTCATTTAGTAGCTGTCTTGGCTGTCAGACTGAGGATCGAAGCATCACAGTACTTATGTCTAGATAATCTCTTTTTATATAATAACCTCAATTGCAAGAATAGTGGTGCTGGTGGTTCTGATTTAGTCTGTCTAACAACAGAGACCTACCTCAAAGAAGGAGGATACATCTCCACCCCACAACCTCCCAGGGCCCATTTCACTGCTCTCTTCTTATACTGATGGAGGACTTTGTTAAGAAGAAATAACTGTGCCCTCAATGACTGAGACTTGATGTATCTAACTTATAACCAGGTAGTGGTGGGATGGTAAATCTTTCCATTTATGAGAAGTAGCTGAACAAACATGTGGCCTTCATAAGTACATCCTGGGACACAGTAAGATCCTCCAGTGCATGGTCTAATTCTTACGCACAGACTTCCAAGTTTTCTTCTCAGCTGTCATGAGTGATGAAAAATTCCTGAAATATCACCGAGATCACTTAAATTTCCAAAATGTATATATCAGGCACCACACAGAAGGGACCAGAGGAATGTAGCCAAGAGGAACTACACATGTGACGTCTGCATCTCCTTTCTGAGAAGTCCCATGTCTGTTGACTAAAATTATCCTCAGAAAGCACTCATTCCTTAAACCAGTTTAAGGGATTCCTGGAATGTCACAGTCAAGCAAGAATCAATTCCTGGTTAGCTTCCTCAAAGACAATACGAGATTATGTTACACTGTTTGCTCCAGTCTGGAATTCCTCAAACATAAAAATATAAAAAGCTATCAGTGTGAAAGAAAGGGGAAGTGTTTGCAGAAAGCTTTGGTTTGGTCGTAACATGAAACTCCTGTGTGTGCAGTTTGCTATCTTTGTCCTCTCTTTGTCATGGCGGTATGTGCATGAAGACATACCAAAGTGACACCGCTTAAATTAGTGAGGCTTGTGCTTGCTGGAGACACTGGATTAGGAACAAGGCGCCTGAACCTGACCCATCCTTCTCTCCCTGAGCATGGTCACAACCTCTAGACTAGCTGGCAACTCTGTATGAATCTCAGCTATGTGTCAGACTAAGTTGGGTGGTATTCTGCTTCCCCACTGTTTCTCACACCGGCCTTCATTTTGAGGCACATTCTAAACTATACTTTTCTATTTTCTATCTGTTCAAACATGTTGCTGCATATTTTCCCTATACTCCCATAAATTCATGGATTTCCAGTTCCATTCGTTTGTACCTCGTTTTAGAAGGCAAAGAGTCAAATGTCTTAATTGGGTCGTGCATTTTTATCCAATAAGTGTTCCTGAACAATGTCTTAAAGATCTAAAATGTTCCTGCAGCGATGCAATATTGCTTGAAAAGGAATTAAACACTTACTCAAGTCGTGTGAGTGTAAAGGCACTTACAAAGAGGTCAAATAGTTGCAGCAGATGCTGGACCAGGAGATGGCTCAGTTGGTTAAGGCCCTCACTGCCATTCCTGGCAGCATGGGTTCAATTTCCAGCACCCACATAGTGAAGGAAAGAGTCAACTCCCACAAGTTGTCCTTTGACCTCATATATGTACCATGGCATGTGCACCCACCCACTCAAGTGCACAATAAATAAATATATTGGCAAATAATTACTGTTGTGTTAGTCAAAATAAAAAGGGAAGTTAGACTCTTCATATAAATATATGCTCATTGTGAACACAGTACTCACACATAGTAGACACATAGTAGTCAGTTGCTAAATGAATGAATTAGAACAATCTTTTCTTTTCACCCTTAGGTAGAATTACAAAATAAAAATGGTTGGAAAAGGAGTATTACAAAAGGAAAAAATGGTTGTGTACTGGCATCATTTATTTTAACATAATGACGCTAAGCCCAGAGAGGAGCTTATGTGTACATGCCACAGTGTATGGCACTCAGAATTCAGAGTCTCTTCTTCTTCTGCCATATGGGTTCTGGACACAAACTCAGGTTGTCAGGCTTGTGGTAAGTACCTTTACCTGATGAACCATTTCACTGGTCCTGTTTCATAACTTTAAAAAATATGATCTAGGCTAGGCAAGGTGAAACTTACCTATAGCCCCCAAATTGGGAAACTGAGGCAGGAAGATCTCAAATTTGAAGCAAGCCTAGGTTACACAGCAATACCCTTTCTCAGAAATAATCCAAATAAACAAACAAAAAACAAAACCCAAAAAAGACCACACACATGCAGTTCTGTAAAGTTAAAATTTTCTACCAAGGCTAATATCAGAAATTATTTGGAAAAACATCATATACTTCTTATCTATGAAATTGTATGCCACCAAAGCATAATTAACCTCCACTGAGTACCTAATTAGTGTAAAGGTGAATGTTATGTCCTGAAATTTATTTTTTTTTTACTTTATTAACTTATTTAATCTATTGTAAAGTACCCATATAACCTATTAAACACAGCAGTATAAATACAAACATCAAATAGTATTTACCATGAAAGAAACAAGGAAGCTTCATTTTAGTCAAATAAACACTATCTTAGTCCATTTTCTGTTGCCAATGATGTAATACAAGAAGATAGGCAAGTTATAAAGAAAAGATGTTTATTCATCAATCAAGATTCTGAAGGTCAAGGGCTTGTATCTGCTGGATGTCTGTCTTCTTCCTGGAAGAATTCTGAGGCTGCTCATGACATCCTGTGGTGAGCCGGAGAGACTTGGTCATTGACTTTTATAGTAGACCTACTGTGGGAACAATCCATTAATCAGTTATTTGCATTCATGATAATGAAATAAGTTGATCCATCATCCATTAATGAGAACAGAGTCTTGGTAATTTCCTAAGCATCCGACTAGTGAGTAAGAAAGCTCTCAGGCTCACCCCCTCTCCTTCATCACCACCAGGATCTGAACTGTTCTGCCTTCCAGCCATGATGCCTTCCAGCAACTATACACAAAAAGGACTCCTTCTTCCCCATAAGTTGTATAGAGCAGCAAGGAGAAAGCAAGCACTCTTATACATCGGACAGGGGCTCTCCAAACTCACTTTGTATGTTTTTCTCCCGTCCACCTTCATTAAAACATCAACTCCATGAAATCTGTAACCTGACTTCATTTACCCTGAATCCCCCGCCCACCCCATGTTTAGAACACATAAGGTCCGAGAAGTAACTCGGTGGAGGCTCTTCATTGAAAACTGCAGCTGTGTTCTACTTTAAAGTTTCTCATATCCCTGCCATTTCGCATCATCATGTCAATAGGACATGTTTGGTTATACCAAGTGTGCTCTGGGGATATGCAGAAGTCAGCGTTAATTGGTCAGGGCTTTCGTAGAGAAAGGAAATGGAGCTGATGGAAAGTCCCGGGAAAGCTGCCAGCACTAGATCTCCCAACTCTCCCGAGACCTTGCTCTGCTTTCCCTCAGCCCGACTTTGCTTTCCCCCTTGGCTTTAAGGTCCACACAACCTCTACAACATCGCAGCCATGCCTGCACCAGGTACTTGCCTGTGCGTTGCTTACTTCCATCAGTGTCACAAATCCCAACAGCAAGAAATCATAAATTATCCCCAAGTTTGTGACTCAGCACTAGTCCTCTGGGCCACCATCTTTCCTCCCTTCTCCCCGCACCATGCTGTAGCTAGAGAGACTTTCACAATATTACAGCTGCGATGGTCTCCAGTGAATCCACTTGGGACCAAACTGATAATAGCAAAGAACAGACTCTGGAAGCTGGGCAAACTCGGGGCAGTGGCAGAGAAGGGGAAACATTGGGCAAGTGGAGAACTCAAGGCACTCAAGAAGCGGGCATTGGCCATTGTAGGGTAGGATCGGCAAAGTGCAAAGCCTGGTTCCAGGAGGCTACAATCCCAAGAGCAGAGCTCCTGAACTTTAAAAAATACGGGAGTGTGTTTCTCACCATGAGCCCCAACAGGGCTTCAGGACTCCTAACTGAGGAAATCTAGACAGCCCATGAGGTTGAATTGCTCAGGACTGCTAAGATATGGGTGCTCTGCCACCTCCTGGTTACCAGAGCAGGGCCTAGTCTTACTGATTGCCAAACGGGGAAACCGAGAGAGCCTCTGCTACCCAGATGCTGTGCAGGTAAACCATAGATGCTGACACTAGTGCTCACTCTCCCTCCACCAATCACCGTCCATGAACACCAGTGTGGCAAGCCCTCTGCTAAGAGATACAAACATGGCCCTTCATCATCACTGTATCCTTGTGTAATAAATGTTTCAAGACAGACTAAAAATCGGGAGGAAAGATAGTGGTATTGTGGAGGACGTTGAACAGGCATATAGAAGCTCGCATCCGCCATCGTGGCTGGAAGACAATAGGCAGCTCTAGAAGAAGACTGGCAGAGATAAGGCGGTGAAAAACTCTTTCTGGAATACTTGAGCAATGTCTTCCAACTCCAGGGAGGGGGGGGTGCTGGAATCAGTGTAGAAGAGGCCTTGGAAAGAACATTTCTAAGAACGGGGTGTGGGGGGGAGGAATGGGGGGAGAGCTACAACAAAGGAGCAGAGATTTCGCCTCTAGCTACGCCAATCAAATTGCCTTCCTTCAAACACAGCTCTTTGGGGCAAAATATCCAGCATTTTTGAAGCAGCCCCTGAAAGGCATGAAGCTCACTTCTATAGTGCGCGAGAGAGTAAAGATGAAGCAGCAGACATCCCAGGAGAAAATCCAACCGAGACAGCTTGCTGTAGGACAACTTCCCACAGCAAAACGCATTCCCAGAGAAACAACTGAATGAAGAAGTGAACTAGTAGGTACAGGTGGGAGATAGAGGGGAGAGGGCGGGGCGGGAGGCTGAAGAGGAGTGCCCAGGCCTTGGGTTGTCAGACAAGAAGGTTAGCTTTGATTTGTGTCTTCATGGCAATAGATACAGCCAGCAGCAGGGATGTGAGGGGAGGAGGGAGGGATATAGATGTGTGTGTGGGGGGGGGGGTGGAAATCACAGCAGCTCACTCTAGAACATCACAAGCTGTGGCTGGAACACTGAAAGAGCAGCTGAAGGAGGAAGTGGTTTCAAGATGCCTCAGTCATAGGAGACAATGACTGCAGTGGGCACCCTATGTGGAACTGTAATCATAACAAAGAACGGGGTCATTCAGTTGATTGTGTTTATCCATGGAGGAATATCGCTGGGCTGTGTGGGCTTGCTCTGACACTGAGGGTTACATTCCAGTGAATCACTTGTCGGTCTGTCTGGGTGCCAAAAGTACAGCACCTCTTTCCCCAACAAAATCTATACTACTTTAAATCCTACTTTTACAAGTTTCAAAAATATTTGGGAAGCTTCTTCTTAAAGTCTTCTGCATTGATTTCTCTACCACGATTTGAAATTTTAAGACAAGTTGATTAAAATATGTACTTTAGTTTTAGGGCGCTTATTATTTTAGCCCATCCATGTTGGAGTCCAAAAGGTGCCTTTTGTACGCTCCATCTATTGGTGCTCCATAACTGAACTAGGGATTTTGTTTTAAATTTGCATAGACTTTTATTGGGTGGAGTTGAAATTTTTGGGTTTGGACTGGTCACTTGTCAAACTGTAGGTCTTGGTCTTATATATTATATCAGGGTTTGAATTTTGACTTGAGTTTTACTTGGAACAAGCCATGTTTATGCCATAGCAAAGACTACAGGTGCTGAGGTCAGATAGGTGCTAGAAGACGTTTGTAGGCGTGAGAGTCACAGGAAAGGCTAATGGTGGGACTGAAATTCAAGTTGAGGAGCTGAAAGCAAAGCCCCTTTTCCCTTTCCCAAAAGGATGAAGGGAAGGAAGGCAGGCCCAGGACTCATTTGGGACTAAACTCTGCCTTTCGTGACCATTGCTCAGGAAACAAGTGGTTCCCTGGTTCCAGAATGCAAACATCTAATATGCAAGCATTTTCTAATATATATGTACTTATTTATATTTTCACATGTCTGCTTACCAACAATGTATTTTTCTTTCTGTTTGTTTGTGATGGGAGCAAGGAGTGCACATGTGTATGCAGAGATGTGCAGGTCAGGTAGGACCTGTTAGGAGTCAGGCCTCTCCTTTACATTTGTTTGATACGGGGAGGGCATCTGTGTAAGCTACAGGAAGCAGGCAAGCTGTCTGGTGAGCCTCTGACATCACAAATGTTTATGCGGCTGCATCTAGCTTTTACATGGGTTCTGAGGATCTGAACTCAGCCCATCCCCACTGACCCCATACCGTGTCCCCAAACTCAGCACTGGGTGTTTCTTAGCCTTTGCTTGAGTCCCAACAGTCCTCCAAATGTTGTTGAGTGCCCTTAAGTGATCACAAAATATGACTGTTTTTTTTTTTGTTTGTTGTTTTAATTTTTTTTTTTTTTTTTTGAGCTGGACCAAACGCCTTGTATTGCTAGAAGCACTCTACCCTAAGATAAATCCCAACCAAAATATGACTGTTTTAAAGAATAAAAAATCGCTCCAGAAAAGTAGCTTTTGTAACAATAGAAACTCTGACTTAGCTGTGTGACAGATCTTGCTAATGAAGAGAGTGACTGCTGAATGATGAACAAGAGACTGGTAAGGCCCCATCGGGCCTTGGGAGCAAAGGAAAGTAAGAGCCAAGACTGTAACATATATCTCACATGTATCCTCCTTTCCAACGGCTTGCTATTGATGGTGATATTATCTCGCATGTATGGTCAGCTCAAGCAGGTTTGCTATTGATGATAACATTGCCTTCTGTTTACTCAGACATATTTGTAGTCCAGGCACGTGTCAAAGCGTTTTCTATGGATTATTTCCGGTAACCACCATTCCATCCCTGCCCAGCAGAAAATCTTTGACTTCTCCTTGTATTGACAGCTAATTGGGAATGCTCCATTCATATTCACTGTTCTCATTACTCACTGGATACCCTCCAGCAAACAAAACACATCCTACAGCGCACACATCCTAAGAAGTGATTTAGTTGCAAGTTAGCTCAAACTCTATATTTAAGTATTATAAATTCTCAAATTATCAAAATTCATTAACTCAGTTAAGCATGAATACGTTGCAAATATACCTTGGGCTAGGAAAATTGGTTGCATCTTTTATGTATTTGTGAAACAGAACATTCTGCCTTCCAAATTTTGTTGTAACAATAAATATCCTGACAATGACCCATATTTGAGACTTCAATATAACTCGTAAGAGAAGAGAGGTAAAGCTTCCTCCCATCACATCACTCCTGATTCTGTGAACTCCTCCTGGAGACAGGCAAGTACTGACTGAGAATTCTCAGGAACTTTCAAGCACACAAAGTTCAGGGTATGGTATATATATGAGAACAGTTGTCCGTGGAAGACCAGAGGTAGTGGATGCCCCTGGAGCTGGAGTTTTAAGATGTCATTAGCCACCCAAGATGGGTCCTCATATCCTGCCAAGTTTGGGTCCTCTACTCTTAACCATTGAGTCATCTCTCAAGCTCTGAAGAACCCAGATTTTCCCTCTCTCGTAGCATGGTTCTCTGGGACATTAGATGAATGTCAAGAGACCAAGGTGGTAGCCAGGATATGGAGACTGTAAGCTAGGGCTGAGAACACTTCCAAATGTTTCCCACTTGAAACCAAAAGATGTTTTCAGTAGGCAACTGGCAAAAACAAACACGATAAAATTGTGATTGGTGTTATGGCTCATTTATAGTGTACAATCTCAGTATGTGTGAGATCCTGGGTTCAGTCTCCAGTGAGTTCCCCAAACACAACAAAACCCAAGAGTGTTTACTTATTTGTGTTTTGTCCATACTCTTGAAGAAGTGGAAGATAATAAAACTGTGTATCTACAAAAGCTTCTCTAGTTATTTTATATGCAGAAGACTCAATAGACGTTTGTCCACCATAGCTTTGATCACTAAGACCCACTCGATAGACTCAAGGTTGCAAAGCAGCAACCCATAAGGAGACAGTGACATCAAGGACTCAACAAACCCTTAACAGGAGCTGTGTGGTTCCGTAAAGCCCTGGCTCTGTCAATTGACTAGGTTGTTTATTAGGAAGAAAAGTGTGGTTCTTCTCATCTCCTACTTTCCCCAGGGTCATAAAAGGTAAATTTAAAATTTAGAATTAGTTCATTTCTCATCTGTCCCCTTTGAAAATGGCTGTTTGACATCTGCATGCCCCTCCCAACAAAACATTCCTGGAATGAGCAATATACTCAGGCACGAGGATCTAAGGATGGAAGTTCATAGCCTGCGGGGTCAGAGGAGATGGCTATCCCAATCACCGTGAGGAACACACAGAAGCAACCACAATGGATGCAGAAGGTGGGGGCAAGTCTGATCCATCCTGAGTCACGACCCACTGGGCTTCAGAATTCCAAGCAGTCATACCTCTACCATTAAGGAGCTGTGGGAGGGACTTTCTAACAAATAGGAAGGGAAAGTAGTGAAATTAATTTATTGTCCTGTAACTGCTGTAACTTTTGAGGTCCCTACTAGAGGTTAATCTGACCAGTGCAAAAGAAGAGAGGGCATGTCTGGTGTGTACAATAAGATAATAGTTAACCTTTGATGAGCTTTTAACTTTGAGGCCAAGGTAACACTAGACACACCCATGCATAGCTTAACTTAACACCTTGTGTAAGTGAATCTTATCAACTTGACTGAACTAAGATAAATGCCTAGGTTAGGGAAATAGGTTTCTGGGTGTGTCTGTGAAGATGTTTCTAAAGACAGGAACTTGGACCTAATAGGACCTAACGAGTGGATGAATCCTTTGCATTCACACATACAATAGAATGAATGGACTCAGACAATGACAGTATTATTGGGAGGTGAGAACAGGAAGGAGCTGACTCCTAGTTGAAGGAAGTGGGGCCCTGGAGCAATGTCCTTGGAGGATAGATCCTTCTCTAGCCCCCTTCTGGAAACCTGTCTTTCTGGACTTCCTGGCTGCTATGAGTTAAATGGCTCTGTTCCACATACTTCTGCTGCTAAGATGTTCTGCCACATTGTGAGCCCCAAACCAATTGCACCAGCCACAGTGACAAAAGCTCCCTGAAACCATGAGCCAAAGTAAATATTTCCCCCATGTGAGCTGTTTCTGTCTGACGTTTGGTGACTGCTACACAAAAATACTGACTACAATCTACCCCTTCCCAGTCAGCCTATGGGGAAGCTGCCAAAGTCACCACTGCCCACTGTATAGATAGAAACACTGAACTTCTGTGAGTTATTTTCACATTAATGGTGGCATGGTCTTGTGCATCTACTCTCTTGATGCTCTCGTGCTTCAGACATTATTAAGCATAATAAACATCTAACACGATTAAAACTGCTCCGTCAAAGTCAGTTTGTTTTAGCAAATAGGCTTCCCAGCCTGTGCATAGCACTGAAGTAATACTATGTAAAAGACAGTTTGTATTATAATCAGAAAGGTCATGTAATTTTCCAGTAATTTCATAATTTCTCATAATGGAACCTACTGTGGTCAAGCTACTAATAGCTGTGTTAAAATATCCAGAAGGAAAAAAAAAAGGTCCAAGATGGCAGTGAGGTATACTTTTTCCTTGGATGGTTAAGATGGTTTAACAAAAGTAGACTGAGCTGCACTTCAAGAGGTTGGAGAAGCTTATTCTGGCGTCTCCTTCTAAACCTCTTTGGCAGCTACTTCTGACAGTGTATCAGTTCAAATATCTCAACAGAAAGACACAGATGAGCACTGAGAAGAACAGCCCTGAACTCATACTTTTCCAAATTATATCTAAAATAACCAGAAAAGCTGCAGTTATTCTGAAAATGTTTGTGCTCTCTGTTTCCTGGCAACAGCAAGGTACCCAACACGGGTAGGAATCACGAAGTTGTTGCCAGTAGAGGACCTTACGGTTTCTGTATACAGAGTTGGGAGGGATGGTGGGCACCGAGGAGTGTTTGTGGAAGGACATTTGTGGTTGGAGGCCTGAAGGGGAGAGAATTCCTGGGAAGCTCAAAGTTTTTTGTAACTGGAGGTCTGTGCTTGAGAAAGGGTGGAGCTGAAGGCAGAGACAACCTGGGGATTCATTCCTTGGGCAGCAGGAAGCCATTGAAGTGTTTTGCTAAATGCTAATTGTATCTATTTGCTGGTCTTAGTTTAAGGATTCATGTTTATAATGTTCATTTAAAGCCTTAAAAAAAAACTGCTAAGGAAATGCCAAGGTGTTCTATCTCCTCTCTCAGATGACAAATACAAACACCATCCATAACAGTTCAGCTAACTCCAGGATCTTTCAGCTCTGAAAGTCATTTCCTCCCAAGAAGTCTAAATCATCCACTAAAAGGCTCCATGTCTTAAATAGCCCATCCTCACTTGCCTATAAACGACTTCAGTGGAATCATACTTTCACCCATAAATTCTGTAAAACACAAAACCATCACTGGATGGTCACCTTTCTATAATGTCCCAGACTACCCAGTAACAACGAGAAAGGGTACACCTAGCATCTGCTAATGATTCCCAGGCATACAAAGTCGTGCAAGCAGTATCCACAACCAAGTACATCTGTAAGAAACAGCAGGTGAAGGATGGAAAAAACCCACTCTTGAAAGAAAAACAAACAAAAAAACAAGCAAACAAACAATTGAACCCCTGTAATATGCCAGTGTTTCAAAACTTTGCCAAAAAGAAAAGAACACCCCCCATACACACACACATCCACACACACACACCAAATGAGTTTATCTCACCTTTCCTTTTCTTACTTGTCTGGGATAGATTGCTTCTTTCTAGAGAATTACGAATGCCTATTCATCTAACAAATTTGACTTAGCTTTTGTTTTGATTTGAGCATTGTGGTAGGCACCCTAAAGAAAGGAATTAATAAGATCCAGTGTCTGCCTTTGAATTGCTCACAGTGACATAAGAGGCGCAGACAGCAGTAACCAACCTGTCCAAACACACAAGACATTATGGGAAACTATGAAATATATGTTGTCTCCAGGACCAGGATCATAATTAAAAATAAATAAATAATAAATAAAATAAACAAGAATTCCCAGCTGCAAATCCTCATAAACAATTCTTTTCCCCCAGGACAACAGTCAATCTTTGGTAAGAAAAACAGGAAGCGTCTATTCAGGCTCCTGGTGGAAGGATGCAGGCTGAATATTCATTAGGGTGGGGGAGGATGGGAGCAGGAGAGGGAAAATGGCAGCCTGCCAGGGACGTTCACTGAATTCCCATCTCTCAAACTACCGAGATGCAATTTTTGTCTACAGCCCCCTTGGAAGAGGGACAGTGAAACTGTCCTGTTGTGATATGATATATGACCACAGTAACTAGGTTAGATAATAAACTATTCTTTATTTGCTAATCATTGTCAGCTCACAGGGTCTGTACATGTATTAACACTGAGGCATATAAAAATGAAAGAAACGTTTGCTTTCTGCACCGTCGCCTAAGGGAAATAAAAGAGAATTCGGAGGCTGCATAAAACTATAATTATGAAGCAACACAGCCAGGAGAGCTAACAAAGAATCTGCTCTCCTTTTGTGTTGTTAACTGAGTTAGTTCTTCCAACTTTCTGCTGCTGACAATGGTAGCACTAGGCTTGGCTGAATGGTGGGTGGACAGGTAAGCCAAGCCTAGGGGTAGATTGCCAGAGAGGGAATCATATATATATGCAGTTCTGCTATAAACATGGGACAATAGGCTGGCTGTAGAAGAAGGATGGTCGTCATTTTCCCTTTATTTCTCTGAAAAGGAAAGGAAGACATGTTTATGAGCAATATAATTAACAGTTGGGTTCCTTGCTGAATTAAGACATTACCACTGGATGAAGTTTTTTTTAAAGGGGTAGTTAAGAAACTCCAAAGGTGAGTGATATTATTTCTCCTCCAGTGAAATTAGCCAATTAAAGTCATATGTGTGTGTGTGTGTGTGTGTGTGTGTGTTTATTGCAAAGCTGCTGTCAGTGGTTTCACTGGCCCCAAGGACTGAGGCCAGAAGATTCACCATGGAAGGGAAAGAGGTCAGAGGGGAAAGAGAGAAAACCAGAAAGAGCTCAGGCAAAGAGAAGGAGAAAGAAGAGAGACCAAAATGTCTGGATTATATAGTGGAGAGCCTCTGAGGGAAGGGCAGCTTAGCTGCTGGTCTGAAAAGTTCAGGGTTGGGGCAGGGTATGTCACGTAGGGACTGAGGGATGCTGGGAGAACCTGGAGGCCAGGTCTGCGTTGATATGCAATGTTACAGGAGGCATTAGAAAAAGCGCTGGTCTGGCTGTCTAAGTTCTTTCACTATTGGTGGCACCAGCTGGCCAGTGCCTCCAGCCAGGGACCCACAAAAAACGTTGGCAAGGCTGTTGCCTCCACCAGTCAGCTCCATGGGGTCCATGGCTCTAAGCATGGCTCAAGGGCCAATTCTGCCACCTCCATGCGGTAGGTATAACAATTCCCAGTACCTGGTAGAAATAAGACTCTTAATGTTTAAGATTAACCAAATAGATTTATATATCAACAAATACTCAATACACAAGACACCCACACAATTAGAACTGTTAACCCAATTACCTAACCTTTATATGAATAACTGCTAGAGACACGAGGGTAACATCTCCTGCCATCTTGCCTCTCCTCCTTTCTCCTCCTTTTTGTTCTCCCCACCCCACTTCCACCTCTCCTTTTAATGCCCAATCACTGGTTCTAACCTTTATTTTACAAATTAAGGTGAGCAGAAGGTTCACAAAGTCACCTGTATACTGATTCACTCCTAGTCTGCAACCCCTCCTGGGAAAGCGGAATTAGCATCAAAATACAAGACCAGGGTTATCCACAACAATGTAAAATATACACGTTGGCCCTTGTTCTGGAGTATGAAACAAACAGTGAAACTAGGGAAGAAAAGAGGGACTTTACTATAAGAACTGAGAAATACTTGCTGGCAGTGTTGAAGTAGAACTTACATGCATTTGGCTGAATTTCATAAAGGAAATCAATGTTCCTATTAGCTAAATCTAAGGTCATCCGAGTTCCTTTTCTAGTCCTTGAAATGTATAAGTTCCAACACCCCAGTTCTTTCAGAGTGAGTCACAGCCGCCTCACCTTCCTTCCACCCCACCTCCAGCCAGCATCCTTCCAACTCCCAGATGTGCACACAACCCTTGGTGTTCAGGTTCTTCCTCCCACGTCTTCCTGGGGGAATAGGATAGGGTGTGGCGGCTCGGATCTGATTCCTTTACAGTTCCACTCTGGGATCACTCCCTCCTCTAGCTTCTAATGCGTGGACGTTCAGTGGATGCTGATTCCAGTGAGGTGGAGAAAGTTCCATGAGGTGATGCCACCTCCTCCCCAAATGACACTCAAGTGAAACTTCCCTCTCTCCCCACCCCCACAATATACAGGTGGAACCAATGTCCCCCTTCTCTCTCTGAACTCATAAGTAAAACCTGGATATGAAGGAGACTCAGAAAAGCCCTCAGCTGGAAGGAAAGACGTGGTGTGGTATTTAAAAAGACAGAGAGGCAACAAATGTTTTAAATAGTCTGGGCAGTGAGAAATAAACTTGAAACCATGCACGTGCTAGACCAGGACTCCATCATTGAGCTATACCTCTACCCAGGAATTTTGATTTGATCGATTTGTTTGATGAATGCAAGGATGAGGGGTTAGTATTTGCACTTTTGTAGAGATTCCCTAACTCTTTTCTGTATACCCTTCTGTCTTAGCCCTTCATATTCCTTTCTCAAAAAGGAAGTACCATCTCCAGAGAGGAGAGACGGACTGGCCACAGAGTTCCATAACAGAGCCTCATGGATTCTGTCTTCAAATAATAAAATATATGTAACATGGAGGGGACTTTTCCACAGTCTTTCTGGTACTCTGAATGAGAATAGAACCCCACCCCCCAATCGGCTCATGCATTTGAACGTTTAGTTATCAGGAGTGGCATTATTTGAGATAGATTAGGAGGTGTGATCTCTCTCTCTCTCTCTCTCTCTCTCTCTCTCTCTCTCTCTCTCTCTCTCTCTTGATCAGGATGGATCAGGATGTAGCACTCAGCAGCATGTGTGCTGTCCTGCTCCCTGCCTTGATGATAATGGACTAAACCTCTGAAACTGTAAGCCAGCCCCCAGTTAAACACTTCCTTTTCTAAGAGTTGCCTTGGTCATGGTGTCTCTTCACAGCAACAGAGCAGTAACTATGACAGTCTTCTTCTCAAAATAAGAAATCCACACTCTTCTGAGCCACCCACCCCCCAACCCTTTCTCCACTCGAACGTGACGGGTGGCAGTGGGCACACTGAGGTAGGTGTGACACTGGCTTAGAATTCTGAGCTGCCTCTTCCTACATGATGACCCAATTTGCCAAGGCCAGTTTGTGATGCCTCCTGCATACATGCTTCCAGTAGAATCTTGGCACGAAGTGTATCTTGTCATCCCTTAGATAAGACCCAGAGCCACTAAGACAACTTACCTAAGCCTAAACCCTTCAGCAGAACAAAGCCAGATCTCCAGTAGCATGCCTGTCCTTTGTACCTTGCATCTTATTTGTGGAGTCTTGGAAACTTAGTCCTTTGGCATTGTGTCTAGACATTTACATAAGAGCTTGTGGACATAGTGTTTTTCAAAGCATACTTTGGCATTTCATGTCATGAAAATAAAAGATATAGGTTAGTGTCTGACCATTCTCTGTCAGTAGGTTTTAAACATGGTCATTTCAACATGGGCTGGATGGATAGAGGAAACTGGGTGGGGAGGGGAACAGGAAGATTAAGTGTGGGGAGGACAGAGGGAGTGAGAACTGGAATCATTGGGGTTGGGGGCAACCCTGGGATGACCTAGAAACCTTGGACATTGGAAACTCCAGGAATCTATGAGAGTGACCCTAGCTACAACTTGTAGCAGTGGGGGATATGGAACCTGAAAGAGCCAACTTCTGGAACCAGAAAAGACTTTCAATGAAGGGACTGGGACAGCAACCCAGGCACAAAACCTTCTACTCACAATTTGTCCGGGTTATGTTGGACTCTAAGATCCAAAACCAGGTGCCGGGCAGTGGTGGCGCACGCCTTTGATCCCAGCACTTGGGAGGCAGAGGCAGGTGGATTTCTGAGTTCGAGGCCAGCCTGGTCTACAGAGTGAGTTCCAGGACATCCAGGGCTATACAGAGAAACCCTGTCTCGAAAAACCTAAAAAAAAAAAAAAGATCCAAAACCAGGGGACGAGCTCCCCAGAAACACTCACGGACGATTCGATGCAATAACATGAGGTTTATTTATGATAAGATGTTAACTAGTACACTGGGGTTCCCCTATATGTAGACAAGAGGAACCCTGAGCCAAAGTTGGGAACAGTTTTTATACAGAGTTCATGAGGGAAACCACAAAGGCTGACCTTCCTAGGTCTGGTCTCTGGGTGACTCAGATTAGCTTCCTGGTGTACCTTTCATCTTGGTTCTTTTGGAATGTGTCTGTGTGCTCTGGGCCACCTTCACCGCAGGTGGGTTCCCTCCCCTTGGTCTGAGGAATGTTAATCAGCCTCCTCCCTTTTCCATGAATGTTAATTTAGCAAGTGTCCTCTGACTAAGGAATGTGCCCCTCCCAGGATGTGTCCTGGGACAGTGGGATTCTTTCAATTTTAAGTTCAAACAGAGACCTGAATTTCTCACAGTTACAAGGTTTGCAAGAGTAAAGATAAAGCAGAAATTGAGAAAATAGCCAACCAATGACTGTCCCAGTTGAGAGCCATCCCATGAGAATGAGTCCACTCATGACACCATTAATGATATTCTTCTATAATTGCAGAAAGCAGCCAGCATACCTGTCATCTAAGAGGCTTTTACTCAATAGCTAATAGAAACAGATGCAGAGACCCACAGCCAAACGTTAGGTAGAACTTGAGGAATCTGTGGAAGAGAAAGAGGGGGTCAAGTAAACCAAAGAAAACGGACAGAATCAACTAACCTGGGCCCATAGGAGCCCACAGAGACTGAATCACCAACCAAGAGCATGCATGGGACAGACCTAGGCCTCGGCACATACGAACATTTGTGCATCTCAGTCTTCATGTGGGACTCCTAACAGCAGGAGCAGGGGCTGTCTCTGACTCTGTTTACTGCTTTTGTATCCTTTCCCCTAACTTGGTTGCCTTGTCTAGCCTCAAAAGGAGAAGATGTGCTAGTTCTACTGCAATTTAATATGCCAAGGAGGGTCAATATCCATGGGAGGCCTCCTTGTCTGAGGAGAAAGAGAGGAAGGGGCATGGGGGGAGGGGAGGAGAGAAGACTGGGAGGAGAGGAGGAAGTTTCCATAGAGATGTAAATAAATAAATAAATAAATAAATAAATAAGTAAATAAATAATAACTTTTTAAAAATGGCAATTTCAATATTAGAGTGGAAGTCAGCATTGTGTACCATTCAACAGCCTCTAAGCAACTCCTCTTATGTGGCTGTGCTGCCTCTGGAACCCAAAGGCTTTCAGACAATTGGCTATGAGCTTGACAGTGAATAGGCAACTTACCATTTGCCAGAGTTAACATTTATTTGCTCTTCCACATAACTTCATAAAGAATTATTTTCCAATAAATTATTTAATCTTTCTGGGGACCTGCTTTCTCTATCTACAAAATATGCTGTGACTAATAAGGGACTTATAGAAAGAATGAATCCTCCAAGGATCTACAAACTTTCTGAGCTCCTGGGTGAAGGTGAGTGTATAGTGGTCATTAAACTTCTGTCACAAAACAGCAAAATCTGGCTGATTTAAACCACAGAGATGTATT
The DNA here is from genome assembly GCA_021653895.1 of Mastomys natalensis. NCBI lineage: Eukaryota > Metazoa > Chordata > Mammalia > Rodentia > Muridae > Mastomys > Mastomys natalensis. The sequence continues at coordinate 2,524 of JAJTUV010002665.1, read as the reverse complement.
CTCTTACAATTCTGGAGGCCTGGGGTCTGGGGTCAAGGTCTTGACAGAGTCCTGCTTCCTCTGGAGGCATCATAGAAAGGCCTTAACCAGGCCTGTTACCCAGAGGCCTCCAGAAGTCATTTAGTTCAAGTGAGCATGAACCCAGTCTTTATATGGATTCTCCATGTGTACAAGACCGACTCTTCTTGTATGTACATGTATATGTGCATATTCATGTGTATGTGCACATATGCGCATGAGTATGTAATCGAGGTTGGCTTCAGATGTCTTCCTCAATCATACAATATTCCTTTTATGAGTATATTTGATTGGGGCACTATCCAATTGCAATGGACTGGAGGCTAGTGCCTTCTCCCCATTTGCACCTCCATGTGATACCACGTACACAAACACAGACACCACACACAGAAAATGCTATATATAAGCCTAAAGATACCACATGTTGGGAGCCAAACCAGGAAACTACCTGCTATTCCAAGAGAATCTCAGGAAATTGCCTGCTGTTCTGGGAGACCTAGTCAGTACAAGGTTAAGAAAGGACGTTCTCAGGTCTCAGGTCCCAGGAACTTAAAGAACATCTGGCATTTCCTAGGAGCTGGTTACACAGTAGGATGGCCTAGGGCAATAAGGTTACAACAGTGGGATGGTCTAGGGCAATAAGCATTCAATAGTGGGGTAGCTCTAAGCAATGACCCCCACCCTGCCCCTTTTTCCCCTTCCCCACTTGCCTAAGAGTATATTTGTAAGCTGCTTCTGCATTAAAGTGAGACCTTGACAAGACTCCATTTTGCCTGGTCTTCTGTCCCTTCTCTGGCCCGTGTTCCTTTTCAGGCGGAGGTCCCCCTCGATGCCCACGAATAACTGGACCGAGGGTCGGGTCAACCACACACAGGGACATACAAATACTACAAAACATAACACAGACAACACAAATAAATGATATCATACACAAACACAGAGACACACACAGGTGATACACACACAAACACAGAGATACCACAAAAACTATCCATGTATGATACTGCAAATGCACACAAAAGATACCCACCCACTGAACATTGGTAGCCCGCCCAGTGTGATTACTGTGCCTGATAGGTTATAGAAGTGCACAGAGAATGAATTTAGCAGCCCTGTTCCTTTGACTGCCGTTTTACAATCTCATGCAGTCACATACACGCACAATAGGCACACAATTGCAAGCACTGAAGCTTTTCTTGTACATAATAGGGTTGGGAAAAATCCATACTTCCCGGGGTTAGGAAATGTTCAAGTAGCTTACAGATTCCCCATGCTGCAAAGTGTGAGTCAGCTGCTCTTTTTTAAAGGACCTGATTCTGCAGATGTTGCAATATCCTTGGAAAATGCCCCCCAAATGACTGCTAAGAGGAAAAAAAAGCAGGATATTTAATTACAAGTAAATGCTAAAATTCTCCAAAGGCTAATGCTTTTTATCTCTTAATTTTAAGTTATTAGGATGTAAATTCCTCTGTAGGATCCTTGTGTGCTTTCTAAAGTTTTCTATAATGAATAGGTCTTAACTTCGAAATTAAAAACAAGATAAAATAAAAAATCAAGAGCCCTGGGAGCAAGGGAAGGCTCTCTCATACTCCCTCTCCCTCCCCTTCCTTCACGGGTACCCCACTCCTTCTCTATGCCACTTCAAAAGCAGACAGTACTAGATGTGCGAGCCAGCCATGTTGATGTGTGTTCTTTGGTAGGAGAGGATGGTGGAAGCACGCAGACTCTTCCCACATGCTTGGAATCCTGGCTCTTGATCTGGAAGCTGCACAATTCTGTTTATCCCTTGTTAGGCCAAACATGAAATGGCTTGAGCTGAAGGAAGTGGCACAGATGTCATTATTTATGAGAGTTGGAAGATGTATCCATAACATCGATCTCTGTATCAACCTAACTTTCGAGTCCAATGCACATGGCAGCAGATGAAACTGCTGTAGTGTAGACATACATGTAGGCCCACAGGGTGGGCATCGCCTTCTTGGTACACACGGGGATATGCAAACTGGAGGGTAGGCTGGTGGACAAGGGAGAGCAGCGTTCCTTTCTAGATGGAAAATTGATTGTTTATAGAGTCACATGGCCAGAAAGAGGAAAGTCTGGTTAATAGGCCTTAGATTTCCATCTTTGCAGGCCTTTCTTCTCAGCCAGACAAGAATGGGAAAAGGGGGCTACAGTGAAGGCTCTTCCAGTCCTTTGTCTCTAGCCTTTACAGTATTAGACTCTCACCAAATGCACTGTGACTATTGCTGTTTTGTATTCTTTCTCTTACCCTCTTTCCAAAAGCCTCCTCCTCTTCTTCCCATTCCTCCACAGACAATGAACCATTTAACAAGGACCAGTGGCTTTGTTCCCTCTCTCACTTATTCTAATGTCTCTGGATGAACCGCCACAGGGCCATCTCTGATGAATATTAACATTAAGGCTCTGTCCCCCCTGGTGGCATTGGTCTCACCTCAAGTTTTCACCCTAGAAATTGCCTGTCTTCTCTTCCTTTTTTCTACACCCC